>ML829682.1:56760-67369 GCA_009831015.1 Picea engelmannii
GAGGCTGCAAACTTCTAGTTGGTTGGAATGCATGAATATCCTTGAAGCTCCTGGAAACACTCAATCTATGATTTCTTTACCAACCTACTTTCTTTCCTAATTACATATTGTTGATCGTCATTCATCTAAGGTTTAATTTCTCAGTTACAACAAGGTTTTGGGATGAGTTCACCTCCTAAAACAACTTTTCTCTTCTCATTCTTTCATATTTTCCCTTCAAAGCAGTTCAATTCTTAAATTTTGTTTGTCTTATGATCTCTGATTATATTTAATGACATACAATCTTATCACCTTCGCCTATCTTTTACAGACAACCCCTCGCACTGGAGAAGGCACAAATCATCTTGCATATATTGCCTAGCTTATGATTTGGATGAAGGGTCTCTGTTTGAACATGCATTAGGAATATCTGGGAATGTTGTGACAACAATTAGACCATGAACTAACATAGTTGTTAATCAACGACCATCCTTGGAAATTGGTTGGTGAGCAGATCCTATGTATTGGAGGAACCATCAACACACTAAGTATCTGGTTGTGTGAAGGGAGAAGTGTCAAAGTCTAAAGGATGAAAACCAACAAGGTATAACCTATGTATCCAGGTGCGAAAAATATTCAAAGAAATCCCAATAGCTGACAGTCATCCCCTATCAGGATAAAATCCACCACTTTCGCCATCCACTGAATTCTAAACATGCACTAACTAAATTGAGAAGGAATGGAAAGGAAAGTTTGACCCGACTAGGGGACATGCAGATATCTTCGTCGAGGCTATGGATGCTCACTGGCAGTGAAGCAAGGTCTGTAACGCTGTTGTGATTCCATCAGGGATATGGACGCTCGTGGGAATTGGAGAAACACCTGAGAGATATCTATATACACACTTGATAAAGAGTCTTTATTTATCCAAAAATATATATCATCCCCACGACGAAAATACCAAGTCGGATCATCGACGCAATTTAAGGAAATAAATCTCATCATAACACATCCTCTATTTACAATAGACGAACTCCACAAGCCGACATGCAAGCATCATCAGTGAGGCCACCATGATGGAATATTTCAGGTAACTATTGCACATTATTTCCTTAATTTTTCGAACTTAAAAGTAACTTTCATGACCTTCTACATTGTCTGCTTATTAGTTAGGAAAGATTAGTAGAGATTCTAGCTTCACCCAATGTATTGCAATTTGTTGTGCGCGCACAACAACTTTGCAATTTTCTTGTTTTAGCGTCTTTCTAAGATAAGAACCTGGGCCACCTCCAATTCTTCCAACTAGGACCCTCACACTATGTCTCTCTCGTGTAAACGACTAATCCTGAGTTTTCCTCACACTCTCCCTACTTTACCATTTCCAGTTTCTCCACCAATCACTTCGACCCATCGATCCTCACTTCAACGAGTCCCCTCTCCCTACTTCGATACAAAGTGTATCGATGAGCACATCCCTTCTTCCACCTCCATATTGGCGTGCCAATAATCTCTTTGTCAATACATAGACCACCATCCTTCGAACTTGACTGATGCACCGACGTGCTTCCGCTAAACCTCACTACACATGTTATTATCACCGGTGAAGAGGGCATGATCACACTCACACATCAATAGTGTCCATGCGATTACCTTCTCCGTGCACATGCATTTTACCATCTAGCTTCCTTCAACTTTTGTTGATGCACTGCATATCGACATTTCCCCTCCCTCTTACTTTGTTACACCACATATCAACGCGGTTCATCTTTCCCTCGCCGATGCACTACTCATTGATGACTTTCCCTCTCCCGTATCTGAGGCGCCATAAGAAGGATATCGACCCCTCGTCATCGCCAAGTGCATCGATGATGATCTTCTTTATTTATCTAACATTGAACTAGCTAGCAAGGCCCACCTTTGCCTTCATCCTATCTTATCCTCCTCTAGCTCGGTTCCTTCTTGCTGAGCCTATTAGTTAGTCTCCTAACATTTCTAGTGATTGAGCTCTCCACGCCTAGATGGATAAATAGTAATTGATACCTACCACGCCTGATCCACTTCATGATCATAGTCACAATAGAATCTGTCTGTGTCGCTAGCAACTTTAATCGCACATGCCATACTAGCCTGTTTAGTTTGCGCTTCTTGATTTCATGATTAAATTTGGATTGTAAAAGCACTGTATAGCGTCAAATGGGTTAACCACAACACTAGTTGGTCTTACGCTGGCTCTAAAACATACTTTGGAAGAAATTCAATCCCCCCAACTCCTAGACAGTACCAAGCGCTCTGAACGTCAGTTGGTTGTTTTGGCAGATTTATAATTTCACACTACTGATGCATCACTGCATCATAAATGGATGAAATAAGACCCTATATATCAGAGATGACACAGGAAATTGTGGAATAAATTTTGGGTGAAGCACTAGCGAAAGCAGGACCCTAACTTCCATTAAAAAATGCTTTTGAGCGTAATTTTTTAGCGTTTGTCAAAGTGAAATTTTCATCATCGGAACAAACTAGTTGTATGATTTTCTCCATTATGATTCCAACACAACTCAAATAATCAAAATCCAAGGCCCATAAGTGCCAAAATGATCGCCAAGGATTTATAGCCTAATCAACTCCGTCATCCATGACACCAATGCAATGTTTGAATGTCATGTTAAATTATTTCGCTACAAGCGTCTCCCCGTGCTCTTAGTGTCGCAAAAAACGATACCTAAAATGGATATCGTATGAGTAAGTTATGATCTGAGCAACATCAAAACCTCTTTTAGCAAAGTGAATGGTTAATATTCTCCATTTCACACCCATGCACAAACAAATTGCATTGAACTAAATTTATTTCAATTTAAAATCATTTAATTTAAATTTAAGTTTCAAATAAGCTTAATACATTTCAATTACATGGTTTGGATTAAAGTATGATTTAACATATATGCAAATTCCAAACTAACATGTCAAGGCAATAAATAAGGAATACGTTGGCTTAGGAATGTGTGAGGAATCATTTAATATACTATAAATGAGGTGGAGTTAGGAGGAACACGACCCACGTGCTCCCTCCCCTTCCATGGTGCGAGACAATAAAAGACTTTCCCCCTCCTTTAAATCCCTCAAGAAACTCATAAAAACCAACACACATACAGTATCAAAGACTTTAGAACGAACTCATCGAGGATATGGGATGAACTGCCCTGCATGATCGAAGAAGTTAATAGTAAGTGCTCCGATGTGAATCAGAGCGGTTCACAGTAAGTGCTCCGATGTGAATAAGAGCGGTTCACAACAAGTGCTCCGATTCACATCAGAGTGGTTCACAAAAAGTGCTCCAATTCACATCGGAGCGGTTCCCAACAAGTGCGCCGAATACATGGTCATCGTGTGAGTTTATAACAAGTGCACCGATCCTCTTCAAGGAGTTTACAACATTTTCTCCTATTCACACTTGACAACAATGAAACTAACTCCTCTGATAGTTGTTAACATCCCCGAGAGAACACAACACCTCAATTGCGAGCATATCAACCACAAATCGTACTTAGGGAAGTTTATGTGATATTTAAATTAATTAATGCCTCAATTATATGCGTTTGAATGATTAATATTAATGGTTTATTTGAATATCAGTCATTGTCAAATTTCGAATGGTGCCAAGTACCAATGTCGAGGGGAGGTCGTACTCAACATGCTCATGATGCAATCTACAACCAAGGAAGACAAAGAAGCAATAACAAAAGTTGTAGCAACAATGGAAATCAAGATAAAACAATCGAGGAAGCAATCCAAACACTATAACGATCGATTCCCCAATGTCTGAACCAATCGTTATGAGGGATGAGGTGCACTACAACCAAAACCCACTATAGTCCATCGACGCTAGAGTACAAATTTGAAATGTAACTACTGTCTTTTACCTCATCATCAAAATGATAATAAAGACAAATGTTGGTAGGCAAAAGGTCATGGGGGTAGGCAAAAGACCAAGGGTCGCATGAACCTCATTAAATACTAGAATTATACCCAAAGAAGGGCTTTTTGGCTCTTCAAACATTGTATATTTCTGAACTATTTTGGGGATACAATGTTAACTAAAATTGGGAAGCCATTCCTTGATGTTTTCATATACTATTTCTGAAACTATTAATACGGAGAAGCACTCAGGGTCAACTTTGGATAGGGAGAAGAACTTGCCTGTGTTGTTGTTTTGTTGCAAACTATTTCAAACGAAATGTATGTTGTTCACATGGGTTGTAAGGACATGTTTTTTTATAGATTATTCTGATGCAATATATGTTACTCTTACAATTTTGTTACTCTTTATTATATTACATGTCTTGAGCGAATGAGTTGTGAATGTATGCAAAAAAATTGACTTGGAATTTTCTGGTTATAGACTTGTATGCACGTATTTCTAACTGTGCACCTTCATGGCAACTATCTGATTGGGGGTTTATGCTTAGTTTAGTTTCATTACAACTCATTCTGTTATGATAATTCTCTCCTAGCTAGCATATGATAGATTAGAAATAGATTAGACATCCATTTACATAGTCTTCATCTACATATTCCATTTGCATAACTATGCATCATTCATCCTCATCGGTGGATCAGGCCACAACCGGTAAAACCAAACAAGCAATGGTTGCTTGGCTAGAATCTGGATGGGTTCCCTATTCCAAACGGTGTGAGGTCTAATTGAGACTTCTTATTGGGGGTAACTCCTTATTGTTGTTGGGCGAATTCTGCATCGTCAATAGAATTGGAGCTATAAGGAGTGTCGGATGACAAGCCTGCCCATGTGGATTCATTTTACTTAAATATTAACCAACCCATGGATCCTCTTCGTTCCTTTGTATAGGATGACCCTTTGAGTGTTCCAAGACCCACCGAGGCCATTTCAGTCAAGATAGTCAATTTCTTGTCAAATCTGAAGTTTGATGGTGAAGGGCATGTCTTTGCATTCATGCATCTCAATTAGTTTGAGAGGCATCCATGGTGAAGGGCATGTCTCTACATTCATGCATCTCAATCAATTTGACATCACTCGAAGAAATATGAAGATTGTTCAGGACAACGAAACATGATGACTATTCATCCTCACATTTGAAGGGAGAATTAAAGCCTGGTTTAGGACATTAACAACAAAATCGGTCCATAGAAGGAAACAATTTATGGAAATATTTATTACTGCTCATGAAACTTATGTTTATGACGAACTTGTTGATGAACTTGCAGAAATCCCTAGACTCAAAAACAAATATGTGGATAATTTCTTCCTAAGAGTTATGCATATTTGTCTTAGATTTCCTGAAAATGATAAACCCTCAGACCAACTAATCTCTAATTGGTTTTCTTATCTTGTCTATGATCTTGAAAGGTGCGAACTGGAGGATCAAATCATTTCTAATTCACAAGATTAAGGATTGATCACGAAAGGTAGGGGGTACATGATCTCAGGCCAACATTTTGATGCAAATATGGGTGAATCCTTGTCATAAATATTAGACCCCTTAGCCTCAAAGTGTGAACCATTTACCACCTCCCCTTCAGAAAATCATGAATCTACTTTGGTTTATGACGAATCCCTCATTGAAGAGATCTTGTCATCTTTAGAATCTGAAGATTTGTGTTCCCTTTATACAAATATGTTTGATGGTAGTCACCTAGTGAGCATGCATCTATTTATCATGCAATACACTCTTCACATTGCTCTGTTAGTGTTAAAACATTGAATGATAAACCAAAACAAGAAGAGTGCCCAACCCTGACCAATCAATCATTTATTCTTAATGGCAGTCCATCCATGACACATAATGTTATCATTCCTTCACAATCTGGATCTACGAAACATGTTGAATCGCGATTTGATCTTGATAACTCCATTTTTGATGACTACTTTCTGTTTCAGAATTGAATGTTGATATCAACCTATCATTCGCCAGTCCTACACAATATGAAATTTATGACATTAATGCACAAATGTTAATGACATAAAATACAAAGTGTGTAGAGCATAATGATTTCCCGGATCTCCATGAAGAAATTATGTCTAATGAACAACCCATCACCATGCAAGGCACAAGAAATATTGAGCTGATCCAAGAGCCTCTGTCATCTCATTCTTCTATATTATTACCTATTCATGCTTAGGGGAAAATTCATCAATCGTCATTGGATTCTATTTCAATGCTCCAACCCTCCTTTCATGATTTCGTTGATGTCATAGGAGAGGCTTTAGAGTTATCTTTCACTCAATGTTTCCCTCGAACAATCCACCACCATCTCTCCTCTCAGCATGCGTGGTATGTGAAATATGGATCTAGGGAGATTTGCATCGATAATCAAGCACTTTGATTTCAATTGATAATTACGTCAAGCTCTCATTGTCTTATTTCAATCCCTAGGATGAATGATGCCATCCAATTTGAAATTCTCTCACAGGGTACAATGCACACAAATTTCATTTTTGAATCTCATCAAGTGCATCACTCACTTTGTATTTCCTTCCAACAATCATATAGTCATCATTGTAAATTTTATGACATTGAATCTTGGTTGGAGGAATCCTACATGTCTGCATTTCCCATGAACAATAATGTTGTCAAATTCAACCTACTGGGCGAAGACTCGCTTGAATCAATTCTTCCTTCTTTCATCTCTCATTGCTTCACTCCCTAGATTTGGCCTTCGAAGAACATTTGGTTCCAAGTTTGGAGTTACTCGATTGGAAGCACTGGCATTATGCTTTCCAACCAATGTAGGATAGGTTAGGAATATGATTAGGAATATTTCTTTTACTTCCTTATTCCTGCATAGTTTAGATGTTTGTTTTTGTTTTCATTTGCATAGCGTAGATGTTTTTTTGTTTTGTTTTTTATTTGTCTTGGTCGCGTCAATAAAAACCATCAAATGTAGTTATTTTAGTTTGCAGCTCATGATGGTTTTCTTTAGTCTAAGTTCCTTTTTGTACAAAATCTTTTTCCTTTCCATTTAATGCATTTAATTTTTCGTCGTCTGATTAAAATCTTGGCATACATGTGGTTATCATGAGGAAACCATGTGTAAAATTCGTTATGACGGCCTACTAGAAGAATCATGTTTCGCTTCAACGACACCCACTCTAACATGCACGGTTGAATAGTTTATTGAACTGAGATGTTGAAAGAACATATGTTGGAAAACACTTTACATCTTAGGGAAATGCAACTAAGGTCCTTGAAAACAGAATCATACCAATTGTCCATGTGTCACAGGATTTAAGGTGTCTTTTGAAGTTTAAAGGTGTCTTGATCATTCAACATGCTATAACTTTTGTTTTCACCTAGGAAAAGTAATACAGCTCAAGAATCTTAGCAATTGGAACTGGTAATACTGATGGTTTGATCTTAGACATCCATATAGGTATGGTCTCCTATGTTTTCAAAAGCATTATCTTTTGATTGAGTGCCCCATGACAACCCAGATTCATTTTTCAGTTGTGTTTCATGTTATAAGATATCTACGAACATGCTCTTCTGGAAGGGAATTACCTTAAGCAACATTACTTTTGGTCAGATTGTCTAAGTGGTTTAACAATTTTTGTTTGAAATCGACTAATAAAGCAATTCGTGTTGCTGGTCACTAGCCCTAATGGGTGATATGTATTTTTCACTTGTGTGCAGATTCCTCTCGTAGAAGTTTGTGCTCTCTTGAGGGAAAGGACATGAATCGAGGAAAACAAATAACACGATCATGATACATGTCACATGGTACAAGTGCATAGTTGGCATCATACATATGTTTTGAACTATGATCAACTGAATATGTCATCCTGTAGCATAAGTTTTGGAGCTGGAAGAAGTGAAGATATTGTAAGACCAAAGAAAATAAATTTGATGGACAATGAAGTGGAGTCCTGGCCAAAGCTTTCCCATTGAAGCATAAGGCAGCACAATGGAACTAGAAGTCTTCAGGTAATCATGATGAGAGGTGTAATTCTCAGCCAATGCTAGCGCTGAAACCCATTTGAATGAAGTAATACATGTATAAGCTTTCACATGGATTAGTTGTTTTAGGAGGATGCAAACTTCTAGTTGGTTGGAATGCATGAATATCCTTGAAGTTGTTGGAAACACTCAATATATGATTTCTTTATCAGTCCACTTTCTTTACTAATTGCATATTGTTGATCGTCATTCATCTAAGGTTTAATTTCTTAGTTACAACAAGGTTTTGGGCTGAGTTCACCTCCTAATCCAACACTTCTCTTCTCGTTATTTCATCATCTTGTTTTCCCTTCAAAGCGATTCAATTCTTAAATTCTATTTGTCTTATGATATCTGATTATATTTAATGACATATAGTCCTCTCACCTTCGTCTGTCTTTTACAGGTATCCCCTCGCACTGGAGAAGGCACAAATCAACCTGCATCTCTTGCTTAGCTTACGAGCTGAATGAAGGGTCTTTGTTTGAACATGAATCATGACTATCTGTGAATTTTGTGACAACATTTGAACCATGACTTAACATAGTGGTTAATCAATGACCATCCTTGCATACTGAATGGTGAGAAGATCCTATGTATTGGAGGAACCATCCACACACTAAGTATATTCTTGCGTGAATGGTAAAGTGTCAAAGTCTAAAGGATGAAAACCAAAAAGGGATGACCTATGTAGCTAGGTGCGACAAATATTCAAATAAATCTCAATAGCTAGAAGTCATCACCTATTAGGCTAAAATCCACTACTTTCTCCATCCACTGAATTCTAAACATGCACTAACTAAATCGAGAAGGAATGTGAACGAAAGTTTGACCTGACTAGGGGACATGCAAATATCTCTGCCAGGGCTATGTACACTCGCTGGCAGCGGAGCAAGGTCTGTGACGTTATGGTGACTCCATCAGGGCTATGGATGCTTGCGGGTAGTGGAGCAACACCTAAGAGATATCTATATATGCACCTAGTATAAAATATTTATTTATCCCAAAATATATATTAGCCCCATGACGAAAATACCAACTCGGATTGTCGACGCAGTTTAAGAAAATAAATCTCATCATAACTCGTCCTCTATTTACAGCAGACGAGCTCCGCTAGTCGGCATGCAAGCATCGCTAGTGAGCCCACCACGATGGAATATTTCATGTAACTGTTGCGCATTATTTAGAGAATTTTTTGAACTTGAAATTAAATTTCATGACCCTCTACATTGTATGCTTATCAGTTAGGAAAGACTAGCAAAGATTTTGGCTTCGCCCAATGTATCGCCATTTGTTGTGCGCACACAACAATCTACCAATTTTCTTGTTTTAACATCTTTCTAAGATAAGAAATTGGGCCGCCCTCCAATTCTTCCTACTAGGACCCTCGTACTCTGTTTCTCGCGCAAATGACTATTCTCGAGTTTTCCTCACACTCTCCCTACTTTACCATTTCCAGTTTCTCCATAGATCATTTCGACCCATCGATGCACACTTCAGTGAGTCCCCTCTTCCTACACCTATACATAACATACCGGTGAGTGCATCCTTTCTTCCACCTCCACATTGGTGCACCAATAATCTCTTCGCAAATACATAGACCACCATCCTTTGAACTTAACTGATGCATCGACACACTTCCGCTAAACCTCACTACACACGCTATTATCATCAACGAATTGGGCATGATCACACTAACAATGAATTGGGCATGATCACACTAACACATCAGTAATGTCCATGCGATTATCTTCGCCGCACACTTTCCTTTTACCAGTTAGATTCCTTCCACTTTTGCTGATGCACTGCATATAGACAATGCCCCTCCCTCTCGCTTTGTTACACTGCATATCGACGAGGTTCATCTTTCCCTTGTCGATGCACTACTCGTTGATGACTTTCCCTCTCTTGTCACTGAGGTGCCATCAAAAGGATATCAACCCCTCGTCGTCACCGAGTGCATCGATTATGATCTTCTTGCTTTAGCCAATGTTGACCCAGTGAGAAAGGCCCACCTTTTCCTTCATCCTATCTTATCCTCCTCCAGCTCGGTCCTTCTTGTTGCGCTTGTCAGTTAGTCTCCTAACATTTCCGGTGACTGAGCTCTCCATGGATAAATGGATAACTGGTAAGTGATACCTACTGCACTTGATCCATTTCATGATCAGAGTCACAATCAAACCTGTTTGTGTCGCCAACAACTTTAATTGCACATGCCATACTAGCCTATTTAGTTTGCGCTTCTTGATTTTATGACTAAATTTAGATTGTAAAAGCACCGTCTAGCATCAGATGGGTTAACCACAACATTTGTTGGTCTTGCGATGACTCTGAAACAACGATCGCCAAGGATTTATAGCCTAGCCAACTCCGTCAACCATAACACCAATGAAATGTTCAAATGCCATGTTAAATTATTTCGCTACAAGTGTCTCCCCGTGCTCTTCGTGTCGCAAAAAATGGTACCTAAAATGGATGTTGTATGAGTAAGTTATGTGCCGAGCAACATCAAAACCTCTTTCAACAAAGTGATTGGATATTATTCTCCATTTCATGCCCATGCACAAACAAATTGCATTCAACTAAAATTTTCAATTCAAGTTCATTTAATTAAAATTGATTTAAATTTAAGTTTGAAATAAGCTTAATGCATTTCAATT
>ML829682.1:67469-78019 GCA_009831015.1 Picea engelmannii
TCCAAGCCCCTTTTATTTGCCTTTATTTTTATTTATTGTTTTTCTTTCTTTTTTACTTCAAGGTCTGACCAGAGGACACTGCCTTGGCGTGGTGACCAGAGCTGACAGTGTTACCCACTGGTATTTTCGCAGAAATGATAAGGTTGGCTCGTGATGAGACCCCATTTCCCTTGGCCATGCAACCAAAGGTCATTGCCCTAGCGTGGTGACCAGATGATGGCAATGTCATACTGTTAGATACCTATGAACATAATGGTTCGGCTCGTGATGAGACCTCTCATCCTCTTGGTTAGGTCTTGTTTTATTATTTTTCTTAGGGTCCCTTTTGTTTCTTATCGAGAGGCCTTTTATTGCCTTCTCGGGGATCCCTGGGCGAAGCATCTCTAGGTTTCATTTCCTATGGCTTTTATCTTTTACCAGCTGCTTTTACCCCTTGGACCTTTAGCCCCTTCTTCCCACAAGACAAAGTGTAACCCTCAAAAGGTCATCCTAATGGCCGGACTAGGGGAGTGGGATGGATGAATGGGAGATAAGATGTAAAATGATAGAATGGTGGGAGCGGGCGATGGCTCTGCAAATCCCCCCTGGTGGCTAACCAAAACCCATGAATACAAGCTTGCTAAGTCACCCCATCAATCACCCCAACAATGGTCAAGTGGATTAGTGTAAGATCCAAGCAGTTATCAGAAATACAAGGAACCGGATGCATATATAAGAAGGTTATAACGATCAAACATGACACATACCATGATACCTCGGACCAATTACCTCATGGAGCAAGAGTCTTCTCTGATGCAAGTCCAAGCCAATGGTGATGGATGTTGTTGATGCTGATAGGACAAGTCTGGTGAAGAAAAAGAAGGATGGGCCCTCCAGGGCCATGCTCAGGTCAATCCTGCTCTCGGTACTCCATGTCTAGGACCTGTGGGCCTCGAGACATGATCTCCTAGTTATCCCTAGATATCGTGGATAACAGAGCTCATCATTAAAAGTAAGAGGAAGCTTGCTACAGAGTTCAAGATGAAAGACCTGGGTATGATGCATTATTTCCTAGGTATGGAGGTATGGCAGAGACCGAGTGAGATTTTCCTTAACCAAGGAAAATATGCTATAGAGATTATGAAGAGATTTGGAATGATGGATTGTAAGGCCATGCCTACACCCATGGTGACAAATCTGAAGTTATTGAGTGATACATCTTCAGAGACAGTGGATGCCACCATGTACAGATAGATGATTGGTTTGTTGATGTACTTAATGAACACGAGGCCAAATATATGTTTTGTGGTGAACACATTGATTTAGTATATGGTGGAGCCAAGTAGTGTTCACTTGATTGCAACAAAACATGTGATGAGGTACTTGAAGGGTACAATTGACTATGGACTCAGATATGCTTCAGATTGTGAGATAAGCCTACAAGGCTTTACTAATTTAGATTGGGTCGGTAGTGTTGCGGACCGAAAGAGTAGATCTGGATGTTGCTTCAGTATGGGATTAGCTATGATCTCATGGTTCAGCAGGAAGTAGACTAGTGTGCCGCTCAATACGGCTAAGGCAAAGTACATAGCAGCGTGTTCAACTAACAGCGAAGCAGTGTGGCTTCGGAAGTTGCTTGTGGGATTATTTGATCTCGAGTTAGAGGCGACTTGCATCTTGTGTGACAACCAGAGTTGTGTGAAGTTGATAGAGAACCCAATGTTCCATGACAAGTCTAAGCATATCGAGATCAGGTACCATTATATCAGAGATATGGTACAGAAGGGAGCATGAAGCTCTTGTATGTCGCTACAGATGAGCAGATAGAAAACGTGTTGACCAAAAGCCTTTGTCGAGAGTGAAGTTTGTGTACTTCAGAGACAAGCTTGGTGTGGTCCACAAGGACTTGCCTAGTAAGAGGGAGTGATGAGTTAAATTTGCGATTCCAGGGCAACAGCATCAGCATGTGGCAGTGTGTTCATCCATGGGCATGTTATTGACTGTGGCGCTAGTCAGCATGATCTCACACAAGATCTGTAGATGTCGAGCCTTCGGGGCTGGCAAGTTACCCAGCTTTTCAAGTTGGTGATCCAACCTGTGTGGTTGGAAGTGTTTTTTAGCCTTGGGTTAGATGGGTAGTGTGTGCTCACTACATCGCCTAATCCTTATGATTAGACACATGGTCATTGTGGACCAATTGCCTGGTGTGCCAACCAGAGGTTACTAGTTCTTTATGAACTAGATGTTGACTTATGTGTGAGTTGACGAGTTACTAGTTCTTTATGAACTAGATGCCAGATTATGTGTGAGTTGGAGAGTTACTATTTATTTATGAACTAGATGTCAGATTATGTGTGAGCTGACGAGTTACTAGTTCTTTATGAACTAGATGTAAGATTATGTGTGAATTGATGAGTTACTAGTTCTTTATGAACTAGATGCCAAATTCTGTGTGAGTTGGCGATTTAAAGCCTCGTGATGACATAAAGCCCGGATGGATGATGAGACCCTGGATGCATGATGTGGTTACAAATTTTCTTCAGTATAGATTCGTGGAAAGTCAACAAGTCAATGGTCAAGTGTACAGAAGTGCAAAAGCAGTCGTAACGATCGTGACAGAAGAATACCTTCCTTGCTAAGAGAGAGTGTTGAAGTTTGAATAGCTTCGGAAGATATTCTTATTGTATCAATATTGTATTAGACCAAGACAAAACCCTAAAGAATAATATTATGTTATATTTGTAAAGTCGACCCTATTGTGCCTTTCTAAAAGTCATCCCTATTGTGCCTTAGCAAAAATCAATTGTAAATTAGAAAAGGGTAAAGTGTACAAGTCGGCCCTGACCTATTTATGGGTGGCTCAACTTGTATTTATAAGAGGCTAGGTGCCTCACTTGAAGAACACACAAAACAAGCTCTCTCACACAAGGAAAAGTGTGCAAGTCTGAGGAGGAGATGCAGCTACAAAGGAAGGGTGTTCTGGCAAAGGTTTCTGTTATTTCTTGGAGGACTATCTTGGTCTAGTGGTGCGCTACCCTATTCTAGTTAGGGTTTTTGGTCTATCTTTTGATTATCTTATGTTTGGTGAGATCTCTCTTGAGAGAGACATTGTACTTGTTGACGAATCTATTTTGAAGAAGCTTTGTTGGGTTTTCTCCCCCACGAGGGTTTCCGAGGATAAAATCTTGTGTATATTGTGGATGTCTTTCTTTCAGTGATCCTTATGCATGCAATTATTGTTTTAATGGTCTAAATTTAAAGAATATTGAATACACTTAACTGCTTAAGAGAAATTTTAACATCAACCAACCTATAACAAGGTTGCAAGGTATCGGCGTCTCACGTCAATTTTGGCATGGAAAAATAATTAGTATATATACAGGTAAAATGGGAATCATTCATCATCAACCCCATATGTCTTCTTCCCTCATTTATTGAGCATATTTTCCCTTTCATTTTAAGAAAAATCAAAGAGTCACAAGGAGTGATCTCAAACCCATGATTTTGGGAGCTTGCAAAAAGATTTACAAATTGATGTGAATAAAATGTAATTTTGGCTTCTTCATCATAAGATACAACCCTTTACATTTAATTGAGGAACTTCATAGTTATAATTTTGTATTGAAATGTGATCATATATGATTGTCTTGATTGTGCTCAATAAGAATGAATTAATTCTATAAATGCATCATCTTAAACTTTAGTTATATCCATAGAATTGGTGATTATAAACTAACACTAGCTTCACCTCCATAGTAAGGTGTCATCTAGGTTATTCCCCAACGGTGTCATCACCTAATATATATTATTGATGAAAACTCATCCACAATATGAAACAACACCATCTATGTTGTTTCCCAATAGGAGCAACATTTTTCATGTATATATAAATAATCATCACTTTTGAGACATTTCCAAATGGTATCGATGTTGAATTATAATTACTAAAGATGTGTACTATGAGATGTTTGATATTGAAAGTGGCATAAGTGTAGGATACACTTTCTTTACTTTCTACTTATCACTTACTAAAACAAGCAATTATAAATGTGCTGAATTAATGGATTGATATACTAATGTGTAAGGACCATGTATGTTATGTCGACAAAGTAATGTTGATGAATGTCAAATGGAATTGGCCATGCATGTTTTATTCACATGGGAATTTTAGTGTTCAACAAACTTATCCTCTCACTTAATGTTCTCAATATAAAGAATGATTACCAAGAGTCTAATAAGTTGCATTGTTGTGTGATTTATTTTTTATTTTTTTTAGTGTGTGTGAGAGTGAGAGAGAGATGAATGTTGTGGTCGTAAAGTGAAGGGAGATATCCATAATAATGGTACATGAAAGTTAATAGTTTCCTCTCCCCATGTAAGCACATTGGCAAGGGAAAGCAATTATACATCTAGCAATGAAGAACAGTCATAAATCCACAAAGAATCAATTACCACAACTAGTAAAAACAAAAAAATTCCAATCCCAACTCATGGCCCAAATACTAAATTCTCTTGGAAAAAGTTAGAGCATTCATCAAGAATAAGGCCAAAATTCTACTTTTTGTAATCAAGGAAAAATAAAATATTTATATTCATGAAAAAATAAAATGTTAAAAAATATAGGTGTAACCTTTATTTAATTGGACAGAAAAGGAAAGTGTACTAACTTTTAATACTAGCTTAAATGAATAGAACTATATCTTCAACAATATGATAATCGCATGATAAATTATCAATCATAATCTTTCACTTTAAAAGTATGGTAAATGGATGGTGGAAAAATACACAAATGACAACATCCCTTAGAAGTTTGGATGAATTAAAAATGGTCATTATAGATTAACTTCCCAAAATGATAAAGCATAAATATTTTACTAATGAAGAGATGTTAAAAAGGGTTGTGAGGAGCTTAGTCCCTACATGTTTATTGCATAATTTGAAAAATAAGGCACTAGAAACATAAAGAATTTGTATATGGTAAAAGTATATAGAAATAAATTAACTAGAAGGTATATATAATCAAAACTTAAATTGTTTTTCAAAGGCACTATAATACATGGTTAAAAATAGATGATATTTAGCCCTAGGGTCACGCAGTATTTTTAGTATTGAAATATCCAAATTAGATAGACTGATAACATAAATATAAAAAGTGCCAATGTACATTGAATATTGTCAAACTTATTGTCAAACATCAAGATATAATAATGGATTCAAGTTTTGTATGGGAAGCATATTTAGATTGGAAGCATTATGTAGTTTTTATGAATAAATCCATTGTTTAGACAACCAAAATATAAGTTTAGCATGTTCACAATGATTATGGCATTACTATATCAGTCCCAAAATATCATAGGACCATACTTTTGTGCCATCTCTTCTCATGAAGAGATGTAAATACAAAAGTTATATATAAATGTAAGACAAACAAACATTTTATTTCCTGAGCAATGTCCAGTGCCTAGTGACACAAGTGTTGACCAAAAAGAGATTGTGTTCAATAGTTTAACTTGTCAACATGAATCGGGACCTTGTATGCAATGTAAAGTAGAAATTAATGGTCAAGCAAATGACTAATTCATAAACATGAATGCTCTGCAATGGAAATTTTCTTCATCATTGAGGAATTTTGAAGCAATGGCCTTGTCATATGAAGCAATCCTAGCCATGCTAGAGACAAATACTCCATAAAATAGATAAACATACTCGTGAAAAACATATAAAAAATTAGCAGTTAATCGATACCATGATAAAGCAAAAGAGTACGTGATAAATAATTATGTTCTTACTTAAGGTTGTGAAGCATAAAGCAAATTGTTAGCATTACCTGTTGCATGATTAGAACAATTTTTGAGCAAAACTTTTGGTATGGCCATGGTCTTCTACATAGCACCAAACACGACACAACTATAGAACTTATTTGCTAATTAGAGATGTGAAATAATTTCTTTTGAAACTTAATTCACTGTTAAGAAACCCGTGAAAATAGATAGATAGGAGCCAATGTTTTAAAAATCAAAAGTGAAATAAAATTCAAACTTTAAAATCAATTATATACATTGTATATTAGGGAATGGTTCTTACATAATAGTAAATATAACTATCCAAAAAAAAAGACAAATATACACAAATTATTCTTAATACATATTGAGATCTAAAGTATCATATAGTCTCGAGCAGTTAATAAATAGAGATGTTGGGCTACCTTTTGTATAATACGTAGTAAAAATAACCAAGGTCAAAAAATGGCATTGTTTGATAAAATCATAAATCCATTTTCAAATTATGAAGACATAAGGTTACATCGAGCACACTTATAGTGTAATCCTTTTATCTATACTCGATCAAATTCCAAACACTTATTTGTAAATCACTGCAAAAACAAACATATAATGGTGACCACAAACACACACTATTTAGCTACTCTTACCCAAATAACTCGAAT
Organism: Picea engelmannii; assembly: GCA_009831015.1. NCBI lineage: Eukaryota > Viridiplantae > Streptophyta > Pinopsida > Pinales > Pinaceae > Picea > Picea engelmannii. Next base: position 73,894 of record ML829682.1, read on the forward strand.
CTCATTGGCTAATTCCCAATCCCAGTAATTCTAAGTATCTATATTCATTTTTTCTTCTCATCTTGGAAGTAGAAAGCATCAACTATTGTTAAATTTGAGGATCCCAAGCCACACCTTCTTTTGCTTCAACTAAGTCATCCTCAACCTATAATGTACATGATAACATCATCTAATGAATTGTTTTCATGATCATTGTTGTTGGAAACTCACAAACACTCAATGGCTGCAATAATTCAAAAAGGTCATGGATCAACTCTATAGTCTAGGACTTCTCTTGCCATAGATAAATGGGAAACGAAACAAATTGAAAATAGTTTTTAACAAGATTTGTAATCCTTTCTGGATTGGAGTACTCAAGCCTATCCTTAGTTTGAAAGCACAACATTCACACACATTTAATATGTGACATGTGGGAGCTTTAGTGAAAGTAAATCCATGCTCGTAGAAATTGAAACAACTCTTCTTTCAACTTTAAATTTAGAGTAATGTTAGTTCCTTTTGGAATCAAATTATCAAGATTTGTCTCATCCACTATGACATATCAATTTTGCTTGATTTTCCTTCCCACACATAATGCTTATCAAAATTTAAGCTCTTTGTTGAGACATATCTATTACGTGATTTTTGTTAATGGAAGCATTATTAAAAATGTGCAAGTACCAACACATACATTATCCCACTACTTAGTACCAACACATATATTAACCCACTACTTCCTCGTATGTACAAATCTCTAATGGTAGAAATTACATGAGGTCTAATTGAAGTCTAATGCAAACATCGTCACAATCAAAATGGTAGTATGATATCTACAAGACCAAAAAAGAAGAATAAAACCCAATACCAATTTGATCAATGAAATCATTGTCAAACCCAACTTCCTTGCTATCCTAGTCACGTAAGAGAACAAAATTCATTAGAAAATATGCAAAGCAACAAAGATACTCTCCTACACAATCTCCCATGCCTTCTAGGAATGAGATTATACTATAAAGTATTATGTGTCAATAAAAACCGTTCATACCCCTACCATTTGAATACATGATGTTAGATATTAAGAATGCAAATGTAACTCTTGATTTACAAGACTCTTAATAACTAGCTAGGATTTGATATGATATTGTCATTTTTAGAAGTCAATTTTCTTGCAAGCCATACAAGCTTAAATGATATGCAAGCCGGATTTTTTTTTAAATAACTATTACAAAAGTTGTATACACAAGATGTTAATTTGACAAACTTCCCTAAATAATTAAATAGGAGATCACTGAAAATGAGACTTACCTTGATGTTATCTACATTTTTGGTTTCAAACAAATATTTGGCAGGTTGTTTAGATAAAAATATATGCAATTACTTATAACACAATTAGATATTAAAATCTTCATTTCTCAAAAGACCAAATGGCCATAATACTCCACATAAACAAATATAATTTATAAAATGAAGGATGGATATGAATCACCTAAAGTTCTTCAACATAGATGAACTCAAATACTAAAAAAAAAAAAGTGAACATAGTCCAGCTTTGGTTCTTCTCCACTTATGCCATAGTAGTCCATAATTGGTTTCCCAACCTCAACATTGTCAAAATCAACATGCACAAAAAGGATCTAGCAAGGTACACATAAAGAGAAACAATTACAGATTGATTTTCACCTTGTCAAAAACTGAGATTAAACAACACAATTCAACCCCTAATGAAGTGTAAGTTTCACATGGTAATAGTGTCAAAGACGTCCTCCATTTAATAATTGCAATAGATCAAGAAACTCTCAGAACAAGTGTCACAATAAAAGTGTCATTTTCATACATGAGATCAACTTCTCTATCTCTAATCAAAAGAACTATGGAAGAAACAACTAAAGAGTTTAATGATACCTTTCCCTTAAATGACTTTGCAACTTCTTGAAATGATGGAATAATGTTGTCATAATCTTTCACAGTATAAAAAGCATGATCTACAAAAAATAATTAAATTAGTGCAAGTTGCATACTACACTTATTCAAAAACCCATTATTTGAAGGAGACTCCCTATGGAACCACATTTACCTGCTCGTTAGGGTCCTCTTCCATCCAATTGAAACTAGGCATGGACAATGATGAGTGATTCTAAAGCCTTTCTCATCAAGCTGGACCCAATTTGCAAGATGTTAAGTGACACTCTTATAAGGGTTTCCCTAGTGGGTGGTATATGGTAGGGTGGGGTAAGGGTATCAAGAAATGATAAATAACATTCTCATATCTATGTAAAATAGTGAGAGATTCAAAACTCAATAAAAAGCTTGGAAAATAAAAATGTCAACACGGGCTTAACCATACTTGTTTCTCTATAGAACTATCAAATATCATATGAGCACTTTTCTTGGTGAAGGTTGTTACTCATGGGAGCTTGTTTGCAAACATGAACTTAGATATGGCAATGTATTCAAATTTTCCATCTACAAAAAATAGCAATGCAAGGATTAAAAAAAATAAGTATGTCACATATTGACAGCTAAGTATAGTTCATGCTTGGGATTTGTATAACAAATACATTAAAAATAAAAATTATTGATTGCTATCAAAAGTCACAAAATTGGTGTAAAACGAGCAATTATTTCTTTTAGGAGCTCTGAAAACCCATTTCTTTTATACGATTGTTACCTTGTTGCTGAAATAAATTTTGATTCTAGACTAACATTTTTTGCACTTTATTTCTTCAATTAACATGGTTCTAAAACATTTCAGGTTTGTTGAAAATGTGGCATTAACGTTGGACTATGTTGGACAAGTGGACTTGCCAAATGGGATTTTCATGCTCCTTCAATAGTGCCAATGGTGGTCACTTTACCTTTGTGTTAATGTCAAGAACAACAACTACACATTCACTAATTGTTTGAAAAAAGAACATGTCATATTATTTCCTTGTTGTTCCTTCAAACTTCTAATTTTCAATGCCCTAAATAAAGTGATCATATAAAATCATGCTTGATATAGCTAGTAACTATGCTTGGAAAACTTATCAAACATGGACCTATAAGAACAAAACCAAAATTAGAATTATTCATTTGCAATTGTCCTTAATATATCCATTGAAGTACTTAAAAATAGACCTAAAATAACAAATGATGCAGCAATATAAGGATGCATAATCAAGTTGTTGACGGTGCAGAATTCGCCCGACAACAGTAAGCAGTTATCCCCGGTAAGAAGTCTCGATTAGACCTCTCACCATTTGGAATAGGGGAGCCACCCAGATTCTAGCCTGACAACCATTGTTGGTTTGGTTTTACCGGTTGCGGCCCAGTCCACCGATGAGGATGAATGATGCATGGTTATGCAAACGGAAGATGTAGATGAAGACTATGTAAATCCATGTCTAATCTATTTCTAATATATCATATACTAGCTACGAGCGAATTATCATAACAGAATGAGTTGTAATGAAACTGAACTAAGCATAAACCCCCAATCAAATATCTATCATGAAGTTGCACAGTTAGAAACATATGCATACAACTCTATGACCAGAAAATTCTAAGTCATGTTTTTTGCATACATTCACAACTCATTCGCTCAAGACATGTAATATAAGAAAGAGTAAAAAAAATGTAAGAGTAATATAAATTGCATATGAATAGGCTATAAACAAACATGTCCTTACATCCCATGTGAGCAGCATACATTTCACTTGAAATAGTTCGCAACAAAACAACAACACACGTAATTTATTCTCCCTATCCAAAGTTGGCCCTGAGAGCTTCTCTGTATTAATAGTTTCAATAATATTACATGAAAACATCAAGGAGTGGCTTCTCAATTTTAATTAACTCTACATTCCCAAAATAGTTCAAAAATATACAATGTTTGAAGAACCAAAAAGCCCTTTCTTTGAGTACAATTCTATTATTTAATTAGGTTCATGTTACCCTTGGCCTTTCGCCTACCAACATTTGTCCTTATTCTCTTTGTGATGATGAGGGAAAAGACAACAGTTACATTTCGAATTTGTCCTCTAGCGTCGGTGGGCCATAGTGGGTTTTCGTTGTAGTGCACCTCATCCCTCGTAACGACTGGTTCGGACATTGGGGAGTCGATCGTTATAGTGTGTGGATTGCTTCCTCAGTCGTTTTAAAAGTGGCT
>ML829683.1:5537-29225 GCA_009831015.1 Picea engelmannii
TAATGTCCTGTAGACTAGAATTTGAATGCACAAACAACACCATTGAGTATGAAGCTCTATTACAAGGGATAAAGAAGGCCATGGAATTAAATGTTAAATAATTGAAGGTTTTTGGAGATTATGAAATCATCGTTAGAAAAGTAAGGAAGACTATACATTGCAACTCTCCCCACCTGAGGAATTACCAACATGAAGTGCACAGACTAATAGAACATTTGGAAGCCTTCAACATTACAGTGATCCCCAGAACAAAGAACACTCTTGTTAATTATTTGGCCACCACTGCCTCAAGGCTATCCCCTCTAGAAGACTATGAAGCCTCTTGATTCACTGTGGAGCTACTCTACAAACCATCACTGCCTAATAATATTTCTAATTGGAAATTCTTTGAAGGAGATGAACAGATCAGAAACTTTTTGACCAATCAGGATAATTTTAAAGACTTGTCTATTGGCAATGAAGTATTCCAGGAGCAATTAGCAGAAACCGATGCTCATACAGATCAACCAACTGACAAACCAAGGTCTCACATGATACCAAAGGGAGTATCCAATCTAGAAAACATTTTTACCTAAGGGAAATATTTAAAGGGTCAAAGAACACAAAGACGGGGAGTTCTTGACCCATGCAAGAAACTATAAATCAAGGAACCTCGGAAAACCCCAAGAATATAAATCGTGACAAGACAATATCTAAAGAGGAAAGGAAGGCCTATCTCAAACTTTTCATACAATATCAAGATTTTTTTGCATGTGCCTACCGAGATCTAAAAACTTATGATACTAGTATCATTCAACACACTATCTCATTAAATCGTGAAGTGAAAACCTTCCAACAAAAGCTCTGGAAGTACCACCCATCCTTGGAGCCTCTCATGTGTTAGGAGTTAAAGAAACTACTAGATTCAAAGATTATCTTCTAGGTTAGACACTTTGCTTGGGTAGAAAATTTGGTTCCTATGAGGAAAAAGTCTGGGGAAATCACCTATGCATAGATTTCAGAAACCTTAATAGAGCTTAAGAAAATGAAAACTATCCAGTCCCACCAATGGAGAAACTCTTGCAAACTGTGTTTGGCTATGATATTTTCTCCTTGCTGGATGGTTTTTTAGGTTACAACCAAGTTCTAGTTTCATAGGAAGACCATTTGAAGACTACCTTCTAAACAATGTGGGGAACCTTCACTTATAAATGTATGCCCTTTGGGTTAATCAGTGTAGGGGAGACCCTCCAAAGGGACATGGATGTAGCATTTTGGGGACTAATCGATAAGTGTGTAGTATTCTATTTGGACGATGTGACTGTGTATTCAAAGAACAAATAAGATCACATCCAACACTTAACCTGGATTTTCGAAAGGTGTAGGAAATACGGTATATCCTTAAACCCTAAGAAAACTATTTTTGGTGTCGAGGAAGGTAAATTTCTAGTTCATATTATATCTCAAACAGGAATTCACATAGACCTAGAACGGATTAGGTCTATATCTCAGCTCCCATTACCCCACAAAAAAAATGTTATGCAATCATTCTTTGGTAAAATCAATTTTGTGAGGAAATTCACCCCGATTTCGCTGAAATGATCAAACCCTTATGTTGATGGGGATTAAATCCCTTGATTCAACAGCAGGAAACAAACCCACCACCGAGGCCCAATTATACTCTGCAGTGTTTGGAGTGGAATGGTTCTCCAGATCTTACAAACTGGCCAAATTATCGATGAGATTTTGTGTTTTTTGGTGAATGCTCTTCCTTTGGTTAAAATAGTTTTTTCTGTACTTTCTCTTAGGTGGGGTAAGTAGAAGAGATTCAAGCCATCATAAACCAACTTGACGAAGATAGGACAAGAGTTTTAACTATTGGGAAGGGGTCAAGCTTTGGATAACCCGCTGCTCGAACATGCAGACAATGATCATATGCCAAAGGGGCTTAGTAATAATACTTTAACTGAAAGATCATCCAACTGTTGTCTGAGAAAGCTACTTAGTAGAAAGAAGACGCATATATTATCAAGATCAGGGTACGCAAAATAATTCATCTACCGAGATATTCATCACATAGCTAAGGTAAACTACTTAGCATAGAGAAAGAAATACAACTGTAATCAATGTCATGGTAAGAAAAAAGAATCATCTACCAAGAGATTCATCACATAGAAGCACAACGATTTACTTTCATCATTTAAAGAAAGAAACATTAAAACATTACACTACATAACTTGACAACATAATTAATTGCTCTTACTCTTTTACTGCAACATCTATGGAACAGGAAAGGAAGTAATTCTTATCCAACTCCAATCACATACATCTAATGAAAATAGCTTGTCTCTGGTCCAGAAGGACTTCTTAATTCGTAGCAGTCTCAAAATAATTATCAACAACCAAAAGAAAAGAGTTCTTACAACAACCATCGATATTTTTGACCATCGGTCGATGTTCCTATTTATAATATAAAGTCTTAACAGTAATTAATGGTAAAATACAATTTGAGCTAATCAAGGATCGCCATGTGGCATCTTTCAACAGTCCATCCGAGTTGTTTCTTGAAAAGGGTGGACTCTTTCATAATCAGAGCATCTGATAAAGAGTTCTTCACAGGTGTTGGCCCATGGAAACCTGTGTTGTTCCATTGGAGCCACATAGATTCCCCTAATGTCTTTTGTGTACGCCTGATATTTTGCGAGGCTCAAGTTCAACTTCTTAAGTATGGCTCTGGATTTTATTGGATGTCCTGCAAACTGTTGTATTTTCCCAGGCTTTGCATTGGTGATCTTTGCACATTCTTTGGCCCATGACACATCCTCTTTGGTGCACAACTTGATTATTTAATTTAGGTTGATAAACATATCAGGGGTACCATACTTAGGGAGTCCAATGTCTTTCATTATTTTATTGATTTTATCCCAGTGATTTTGACATTTGGCCCACTGTTCTTGGATTTCTTCATGTGGGATTCGAGACATTTTGGCCCAATATTCGGCTGATCATTTCATGTGATTGAGACTGCTTTTACTTACTAGATGAATCCCATGGTCTTCCTTTTCTTGGCCTTTCTGGATTTCCTCAATAAACTCGAGCCTCTCCACTGCTTGTTGTGCCTTCTCATACCATCGCTCCATTTCCTTACATGTCGCAAGTGCCATGACAGTGTCTTCCTGGAATTCGTCTATATTCAAGATTAACAGTTGTCTTTCCTTCTTGAACTCATCATAACCTTTACCGAACTCATATTTTAAGTACAAAGTTGTATGTGTAGAACCCTTATAGTAATCGACAAGATGGCACAAGTGTTCGAGCTCCTTTTGGGCAACAAAAAGTTCCTTTTCATCTCTCCTGGCTCTGTCCTGGGTAGCCTCTGAGATGGTTTTTCCCACACCAATAAGCTCAGACGTATGGGTGTCTGTTGTATCGATTAACTTCTACTCAGTGATGACTATGATGGACTGATCCAGGGTGATTCTTCTCTTCTTTGCAGTCCTATGAATGATAGATTTTGTTTTTTGATCATAGGAGATCACATAGATGTCTACGACCTCATCTACCGAGTCTGGTATCTGCTGATCACCCCATGTGAGATTGTTTCCCAAGCTTTCCACAGTGTAAATGTTTTCAAGAGTGGGCTCTCAAACTTCTTCAGTCTACCTTGTAGATCCCACTTCCACTTGTTTCTCACCGGGGATCTGAGTATTGGGCAGGATAGAGGTGTCTTGTATGGATTTGTCACTTACTTTCTCATCAATCATGGAAATATTGATGTCCTTCTATGGAGTCTCATCACTTGAGTCTACATATATTTCTGGTTCATTGGACTTTCCTGTGTGGATATTACCTTCAGCTTCAGCTTCCTTTTGTGGGATTCCTTGGTCCTGAACCCTGGGCCCAATAGAAGAGACCTTTTTGGGACTTGGGGAAAAGGTCTTTTCGGGACCTTCTTCTTCTTGGATGTGCACCAGGGTGCCATGAGAAGTCTATGTGCTCTCGTCATTTTTGTATATATGTATTAGCATGTTCAAGGGGTTGGGCGCCTGTGTCTCTATCGACACCCGGCCCATATTTGGAGTTGTTCCTTATCCCGAGAGATCAAATAGCGATATCGTAGACTCAGGATTATCTGACCCATTGGTACCATCGGCGGCTGTGAGACCAGGATTGCTAGGTTCTGTCAAAACTCTCTAGATAGTAAATGAAATTCCGGGACTTATGGCAATATGTGGGTTATCCTGCATCCATTTCATTAGTAGATGAGACTGTTGGTATAAAAGTGCACCACTTTATTGAGCTATTTGATCTTCAAGGAAAACTCTGATTTCTACTAGGGATCCCTGATGAGTCTCTGTGACCTCAATGTCTTCTTGGGGGTTATTTGTTTCTTCCTCCAATTCATATGCTACTGCTACTTCAGGGTGTTGTCCAACTCTTTGAATTTCTTTCCCCAATAGTGTGGCCTTCTCTTCATAGCTCAAAGTTCTAAACCTGGTTCCTCTAGGATCAACCTTTTTGGTTGCCACCATATCCCAGTCTTGATCATTCTCAATGAATATTTCATCCTCAAACCAATTGTGGGCATAAGGCCAATAGGATGATACATGTGACGCATGCTATAGGACCAATCCCTTGGGATCGTGTTTGCGAAATCGACTAGTGTGGAACCGAAATTCCAATTGACCCAACCCAAGTTGTTTAGCATGCGCAGTGTCTTTGACCATGCATAAACCGATATGGAATCCATACAGTATGAAATATCGCTTCTTGTCTTTCACTAAAGTTGCATTATATCCTTGTATGATGGTTTGATATCAGATTTATCCTAATACTAGTTGGTCGGGAACATAGAGGGGTAATAAATGTGGTGCCCCTATGGTGCCAAAAATACTGATGTAGGTTTCCCATTCGTCTAAATACCAGTGACCAATTTTGGTTATGACCTTCTTTGCTTTGTCTGATAATCTAGGGAATTCTCTTTTAAAGAGTAAAAGGTAAATGGGTGCAATAAAATGATCACAGATAACAACATAGGATTTCTTGTACCTATTTTCCCACAAGATGTTGTAGTATACATGCACTGCAAGCTCCAAAGGGTTCCAATTCAAGTTCATCCCAGCAAAAGAATTCCTGGCGCAGATGACGTCCAATAGATACAAATCCATGTAGAAGGTAGGGGTATCTCCTTCCTTTGGCGCCTAAGCTTGTTTTATGCATGTGCTCAACTGTTTGGATATGATAGCACCCCAATTGAAACTGATACTCGAAATGGCGACTGTAAAAGCCAGAGGCAACCAAGATTCCGAAAACCGGGAGCAGTCTTTCTACCCATGTAATCTACAGAGAAGAGCCATGAGATAGGCATATGGTTCCCTGAGATTGACCGTCGGGTACCAGCCAGAAGTTCGGTTGATGAATTTCTTGTCTTCCCTCCACCAGGATGCCAAGATTTTTCTAGTGTCATGAGAGGCATAGAAACTCACCACGAAATCAATGCTCAAATTGTCTCTGGACTTATTGAGTTTGTAGTATTTCTGAACTTCTGATGGCAGGAAAACCCTAAGATTTATGTGCATCGGTGTGATCAATGAGCCACTTTAAGAGCTCGAGGCAAGGTAAAAATAGAGACTGGATTGCCACCATGTGTAGATAAGCCTTGTGAATTTTTGGGAGGACCTCGTCATCGAGCTTCATTGTATCAGGGTCATTGTACAGAGTATATTCGAGAGGCTCTTCTCTCTTGATCTTCTTGAAGACTTCTTCCCAGCAAGGAAACATCGTCTTTTCTCCAACTTTTGCCTCTATATCCCTGAAAGCTATGGGCTCAACAAAGGGCTCATTGGTGATCACCTTAATGATGGACACCACCTTAAAAGTGAACTCTAGCCATATTGCAACTGCTGTGGAGGAGATTTCTCCTATTTCCTATTCTTGCAGCTTTGGTGCCTATGGTGATTTCTTGGTGGATGGCTTCTTTGGAGGCATTATTCCTGTAATCAAAACTCCCTTTAAACAAATATACAAAGTAGCATCGAGTGCGGACATATGCAAATGAAACGTAAATCCATAAGTGAACCCATACCTATAATGCTTGCTAAGAAAACTGTTTAATACTCACTGGACTTCGGATGCTTCGCCTGGATTGGTGGCATCGTTCTCCCATTGGTTCTGAATTCCTTGTTGCGTAGTGTGGGATCACACAAAGGAATTGAAAGAATATAACTGGGAGATACTACCATTCATTTCAATTAGTTAATACGGGTGATAAATGCAGATTTCAAAATATAACGCTATCAGATTTCTACCACTAAGACTTAACTGGTTGATAGTGGAGGCACAGATGGAGATGCATTGTATCAGTGAGTTTAAAGGTTCCCTTTTGATTCACACATGAGCTAGTAACTAATGCGCGATCTACGAATTAAATAAAGATTTGAATGTGGAGTACTTAACATAGCTAGGGGTTAAACGTCACGTCACATCTTACCTTCATCGGGGATCGAATACTATTTTAGATTGTTTATTAATGTTTGCTATTTTCTTGATAAAACTCTCGATACTGGTGATGTTTCGGGAATCGATGGTCGGTAGTGGAACTCCTCTTTTGTGTGTTGCTTATATTACACTTCTTTGTCGAAGCCGAAAGGACTGGTGTTCAGTGAAATCTTTTCAAAGACTATATGTGTAAAAGAGATACTCTTATCGGCCAACACTGAAGAATGTAAACATTCGGCTACTTTGACTTCCCATACAATTTTCTCTACTTTAATTTTTCACCGATGTCGAACTTCTCAAGTAAGCCAAGAGAAATTTGGGTCATTGGTTCCTTGATCATTTGTGGTGTTTCTCAAGATGGTTCTTAATATGATCAAGACAAACTCGGATATGAAACATATCAGATAATAAGGTTATCAGGCTCAAACCATGGTGAAAACAATCAAAGGTAGAAGGCAAGGTGGTACGCAAAAGGAAGTGGTCACAGAACTTTTAGGGTGTGTTGAGCACTCAACACCTTACAAAAAATGATCCATAAATATGTTGAATTTAAGTGGTACGATGAATGAAAAAGTTCTTTCAACAATATTAAGACTTCAATATCTCAAGCCCCAGTGTTGCAAAGAACCTATTTTAGCAAATATTTCTTCCTCTATACTTTCACCTTTGACCAATCATTAGTTACAGTATTGACTCAGAACGATGATGACAATAACGAGGACCTGATATCATTCATGAGCATTAATCTCCAAGGGTTCGAACTAAATTACCTTGCTATAGACAAGAAGGCTTATGCAGTATACAAGGAAGTGAAACACTTCATATCTTACATCCTAAAGAACCATACCAAATTCATCATGCCTCATCTTGTGGTTCGATCCCTATTCACTCAACAGGACATGAGGGAAAGAAGAGGAAACTGGATGGAAGTAGTCCAAGAATTTGATCTAGATACAAAACCTTCTAAATTGGTTAAGGGGCAAGGGTTATGCAAACTGGAAGCTGAAGCCCAGGACCAAGTAAATGAATACCCCAGGTGGGAGAATGAATTGGCATTATGGTGTGGTGAGGCTTCATACGTCTCCCTGGTGAAAGATTCTAGGTATGAGAAACTAACTTATCTCCTGCATCATGGTACTTTCCTAGAAAATCTAAATCCTAGGGAAAGGAGATCCCTCAGGTTAAAATCAACACAATATACCCTCATAAATTCGGTGCTCTTTTATGTTAATTATGATGGAGGAATTTTAAGATGTCTTGAACGTGAATATGTAGACAAGGTTCTGAAGGACCTCCATGATGGTCCTGCACATGGACATTTTGCAGGAAATACCACTGCTCAAAAAATACTGAGAGTTGGATATTATTGGCCTACTCTATTCATGGATGCTCACATATATGCTAGAACCTGTAAAACTTTCCGAATAGGCACAGGGAGGGAAAAGAGAGAAGCTATCCCACTCCAACCTGTGGTCGTTACCAGGCCATTCGAGAAATGGGGGTTAGATATCATAGGAGAAATTACACCAAGTTCCTCAAAACAAAATAGATACATATTGATTTCCACCGACTATTTAACGAAATGGGCAGAGGCCATCCTTATGACTCATGTGAATGAAAAGGTGGTGATCCAATTCATAGAGAAACAATTGATCACAAGGTTCAGGATGCCTTATGTCCTTGTCTTTGATAATGCAACTTATTTTTCTTCCACCCTATTAATAGAGTTTGATCTAGAAAAAGGAATCATAAGAAAACACTCTGCAAACTATTATCCTCAGGGGAATGGAGTGACAGAATCAACCAATAAGAACCTAGTGAGGATATTAAAGAAAACAGTTGCAGACAAGCAGAGGAATTGACACAATTCACTCCATAATGCCTTATGGGTTGATAGAGTAACACCCAAGGAATCTATAGGAAATTCCCCGCACTTCTTGGTATATGGAAAAGAATCCATTCTCTCGAACAGGCTATATCTTCCATCTCTTCAACCTTCTTAGGATTCTAGAGGACATCCCTCATCAGTTATAAAACAAAGAATTGATGCCCTTCTCATGCTGGAAGAAGAGAGGGAGAAAGAAAAATCAAAGTTCATAGCTGATCAACAGATAGTTAAAAGGTGGTTTGATAAGCATAAGGACAAAGAGAAGAATTTTGAAGTAGGAGACTTAGTCCAAAAATGGGACAGAGAAAATGAGTCGAAGGGAAAACATTCGAAGTTTCAAAATTTATTGCTTGGACACTTTCAAGTGGCCGAGAAAATTGTTGTAGGCACGTATCAGTTATAGAATCTAAGGGGGGAACTTGATGCCCTCCTGATGAATGGCCAAGACCTAAAAAAATATTTTCATTATANATATAAAGATAAAAATGTGTGGGTATGTTTTCATGATGTTTTTCTTTGAGATAGGTTGACTACAGAGTTCATTTTTTTTTCTTGTTATAACACTTATGTACCTCTTAAGTCTGTGTTTACAAAAACATTGGTTGGCCTCAATTCAAATAATATGATGAACTCTATTCCTAACTCATCCCTTACATACAACACAAGAAGCATTGGGAGACCTGCAGTTGTTTAAAGGGTTTTCTATCTAACCTGCAGATGAACTATCTTGGAAAAATAATGAAGTGTCTACCTGGTGGTCTGGTAAAATCTCAAGGGAAGGGTGGTAAGATGGAAAGGACTACATGTACCTCAAACACAAAGCTATAAAAAATTACCTTGACCATCTCATTTTGCAAATAATAGACATCCTCCTCTCCCACTTACTTAGGGAATTCTGCCAAAATAAAATCAATTATATCAAATGAGTGCATAGTAGGTGAGGGTATGTAGATAACGTCTTCATGGATATGGACACTCACTGGCAGTAGAGCAAGTTCTGTGACATCAGGGTGACTCTGTCAGGGCTATGGAGCAACATCGTAGCAAGTGAATAAAGATAACTAAAGGGCATGGGGCTAGTGAATGATTTACTCGACTATTTTCAAAGGAGGTGTTATTCAGGGTTATAGGAAACAAAAGTTGAATAAAGGTTGAAAACCCCACAGGCAGGCCCAGATGCATCAACTAGGGAATTTCAAATGCAAGGATAAAAGAGGCTCCGATAAAAACCAGTTAAGTTATTAACCAAATTTTGCATCAACTGAGCCCGAGGTAGGAACAAAGATTCTTCTTTCACCCAGTAAGTCACCATTTGTTGAGCACTCAACATACCCTAAAACCTCCTCTGTCAATTTTTCACTTTTTGGGTACTAATTGATCTTTTTCCCTATCTGATTTGATTTAAATTTTGAAAAATGTTTTGTCTTTGCTTATTTTTCATGACTCACATCACCTATTCAGGTTTTCTTGAACTTATGAAATCTCATGGCTAAAAATACATTAAACACCTAAATAATGATTTGATAGCCAAACACTTCACCGAATGTGCTCAAGGTTGGCATTGGAGGTAATTCAAAGAAGGAAAAAGAACTACTCGAAAAACCTCAGTCATCGAGCGTCGATCTCCATCGATATCGACAAAAGGAAGTTTTGGTTTGTGCACAAAGACATCATCGATATCCGATGCCCAACGCGCCTTATCAGAATCGAGGAAAAACGAGAAGGATCGTAACAAACATTTTGACCACAATAAAATTTATTCTCGATCAACGATCCCTGATGTCTTTTCGGCATCAGGACTTTTTCAAGGGATCTGATACGAAAGCATTTTGATAGGTTTATCGCAGATATTCAATCCTAGGCACTTTTCGGCATCGATAAGATAAGGTTTTCTTTAGAATGAATAACTTAAGGAAAATCGCGACTCAAATTAATACAAGAGAATTGAGTCACCAATATTCAACACTGCGTGTCTTTACCAGGTAAGAGGGTCATATGGTCTAGTGGTATCTTGAGTTATCCTGGGCTCCCTAGGTCCGAGTCATACCTCTGAGTAAGAGTTTTCGCGTTAGCAATGTACGGTAAAATCGATCGGCATGAAAACATTTTGTAGGAGGTTATCAATGAAAACGTTCATAGCAAACCCCTGATCCTCGATCCACCCACTGAGAGAGTGACATGATGGGAGGTTTTAGCATTAGATACGATCGAATTTTAAGCATTTAAGGAGATAATTAATACCAGATCCTGCATTAGTTTCTAGCTAGTGCGCAACTAAAAATAGTCATTTATAATCACCAATAGACCACATCACCACTCGTGCCTCCACCGTCAACCCATGATGAATTTAAGTTCTAGATATTTGGTGGTAGATTTCTTAAAAATTCACTCATAACCCAAAATGAATGATTGATGCGACACTAGGATATTTCGTGTTTAAAATCTCCTTAGTCATTGTAAATGAAATCATTTTGCGCGTAAAATAATTATGGAGCATTCGAAGCAGAAATATGAGCAAATCGAAGGTTGTATTGATCACTTGATTGTCAAAATAATTAGGTTTTAACAAGCTTCAAAGGTATGTATTCGAGTCTATAAATTCATTGGCTGTAATTTTTGTACGAGAGTTTCTTGGTTTTTATACAGTACCTCAAATTTGTTTTAACTTGTAGGAACGATGCCATCGAGAAAGCCAACCACCAAACGCTCGCAAAGAGAACCAACGATGAAAGAAACAAATACAGGAGAAGGTTCTTCTCCGGGAACCACGAGGAAATTGGAGTATGCCCCTAGTCCGGAGCCTGTCGTCAAGACAACAAAAAAGAATATTTTCATCCATCCCCTAGCCTTTTGTGATACAGAGGAAAGCACAGGGTCCAAGATGGCGCTCCCACATTGGGGGGATATCGTTAACATGATTATCTGACAAGAGTACCCAAAATAGGTCCCACACAGTGATCCATACATAAGGGCGCTCGACGACCAGGTGTTCCCAAACTACCGACGACCGTATCTACATATGGTGGGAAGAAGAACCCCCATTTTTCCATGCATAGAATTCCCGAAGTGTCTCATAGACCACACAAAGACACATAAGTGTTTAATCAATGATGACAATGGCGGGTGTGTCAAAATTTTCCTCCCGGTAGAAGCTAATAAGTATTACAAACTTAGAGACCCAGACAAGCGGCTAAACACAGACTTCATCATGAAGTTCTATGAACACCATGATACTAGTTGGGTGATGGCCTCATGTTGGAGGGAGGAAAAGAATTTTATCAACCGGAGCACTATCTGGTATGGTAAAACCAACTTAAGAGAGCCATACATCTATTTGATGGCTCTCATCTATCGATTGTATGAAGAGAAAGATTGCTCAAGGTTTTCAGAGGCATGGATGCCTTTGGCATACATAGTTTTGATCATCGGGTGGAGCTTCAACTGGGGAGAAATAATATCCAAGTAAATGAGCATATGTGTGCAGTAGGCCCAGGCACCGAAGGAAGGGGAAGCACTAACGTTTTACATGGCTTCATGCTTGCTCGATGTCATGTGCGCCAGAAAATTCTTCGTTAGGATGAATCTCAACTGGCATGTTGCAGAGGTCTCGGTCCACATCTACTTCAACGTGCTATGGGAAAACAGGTGTAATAAATCCTACTCCCTCATATGCGATGAATTCATCACTCGAATTTATTTTATTCTTAACAAGAAGGAATGCCCAAGGCTATCGGCAGGAGCCAAAAAGATGATATCCAAGGTAGGACATTGGTATTTGGTCGAGCGCTCCACCTACATCAGGGTGTTCGGGGCCACTAGAGCACCACATATCCTACCATCTCATGTCCCAGACTGACTTGTATTAGGAGAAATATGTTATCAAACCATCTTGCAGGGATACAATGCCACCCTGGTCAAGGACAAAAAATGGGCTTTCATACCCTATGGATTCCATGTAGGGTTGTACTTGGTAAAGGAAACCACTCAAGCCAAACAAGAAGGGATGAGCCAACTCAAATTCAGACTCCCTATGGGAACATTCCATAAGAACGATCCAAAGGGAATGGTCCTGCAACATGCTTCATAGGTGTCATCCTATTGGTCGTATGCTCATGATAAGCTCAAAGACAAAGTCTTTACAGAGAACACTGAGGACTGGGACGAGGTGGTGCAAAGGATGTCCGACCCAAAAATGACTAGGTTCAAGGCCATGAGCATGGATGAACAAGCGACAACTATAGAGAAGTTGGCTCAATAGGCCCTCAAATCCAGGGAAGAAATCAGAGCAGAAAAGACCACAGAGGGGAAGAACAAGGGACTGAATATGACACCAGAGGCATAGGAAATGGGATTGATCCTAATGGAACAAGTGCAGTGAGAAATTGACCAGTTGCGGAATGACCCAGACCTCATGGAAATGACAAGTTTCCCTGTTGACAACCCAATTGAGAGTCGGGTAGGTCCAAGTGGCCCAAAGCTAATACAAATTGAAGAAATTGCTAGGTTGGATAACCCTGAAGGTACAATGCCACAGGCTAGATCACCAGGGGATGTTTCATCTCAGCCAGAGATAGCGAGGACAATAGGGAGAGAAAGTGAACCAAACCCCCTCCATGACTTAATAACCATCTATGATGATGAGAAGAGTCCGTAGGTTTCCTTGGTGACTCTGGTGCAGATCATAGAGGAAAAAGAACACAGGAAGGCATCTTCCCCGGCTCTCGATGCTCAAATTTAAGGCCTTCCACAGAATGACCTAGAGGTCGAAAGTGTCTTAGACACTAAGCTACTCAATGTATCGGAGACCCAAGTGGATATCTCGAAGGAAAAGCTAGGTTCAAGCGAACAAGAAGAATAATTTCAACAATAGGAAATTGGAATCGCAACAACCGATTATCAAGTAAGTACCAAGCCTGACCTTGATGCTTCAATTTCAGCCATTAATTTACCTCCCGATGAGAAACAACCAGAGGTCGGACCTTTGGAACACATGGAAGACGTTCAATAACCTAGTCTTGAACAAATATACACCGTGATGGGTGTTATATATGCACTAAAAATACACTAAAAACCCTCAATTAAATTGTCAACCTGGGGTAAGTAAACTTAGAGTTGTAGCAAAATATATGCCAAGGTAGAAAGATTGGTAGTAATATAGTCTAACTAAGGAAGTGGCTATATAAAGGCTAATTTATTCAAGAAAATCTATCTAATGAGCAAACCCTACTAAGCAACTTTAAACTATGTAACCTAAGTACTTTTGAACCAAGGATCGATGGATAGCTCTAAGAAAGAAAATGAAAACCCTACAAAGCAAACTAACTGAATCATGACAATAAGAAAAAGCAAACTATTTAAGCATAAAAATAAACAAATAGCAACAAAAAACTACTTTAACTAGTCTATTTGAATTCAATTAAACAAGTACCCTATGAAAGAAAGTAAATAAACAAGCAATTGTATTATCAAAGCAAGAATATACAAGTAAGCAATTAACCTATTAAAGCAAGTAAACAACTAACTAACCTAGGATAACTTCTACAACAAGTAAACTAATAAAAACTACTCAATAAGCAATTAACTAAGCTAAGAGACAAGTGAACTCTATTCTTAATACAACTATCTCTAATTTACAAAAGGAAATCTACTTAGTTGAATGAAAGAAGGACTAATAACTAATTTTAATCAATGATAAGAAAACTAATTTTTAATCAATCAAAGCAAAAGACTATTTATCCTACAAAAGAAAGAAAGCTATTTTCTTATCTATGAAAGAAAGAAACTATCTTTTAACCTATGGAATCTCAAATATAGTGTTGATGATTGTGTGAATGTCTCTG
Source organism: Picea engelmannii (assembly GCA_009831015.1). NCBI lineage: Eukaryota > Viridiplantae > Streptophyta > Pinopsida > Pinales > Pinaceae > Picea > Picea engelmannii. Next base: position 19,743 of record ML829683.1, read on the forward strand.
GTGTCTTACAATATCACGATGGCACTTAACAATGAAAGATAATTCAAGAGGGATAAACTCGATATTGACTTCAATAGAAAAATGAAAAGTATGAATTAGGCAATCCAATGAAAACTTAGCCATTACGGAAACAACATCAATTACCCTGCATATCCATGTGATTATGTAATCATGTATTAACCATCAACAATATAACGAGACTATAAAATTCAATTTCATTCTATACTATGTAAGCAAACTCATAACTAAATTCAATCATTAACTACAAACTAAAATTGCAACCTAGATCTAAGAAATAAATTTCATGAAGTAAAGATAAGCTAGACCTATTTCAACAATTCAAATTGCAAACAAGGAAATTGCTCATAAACAAAACCTAAAGCCTATTTCATCAAATGACAAGAAATAAACTGAGCAACATAACTAACAATGAGATAAGTAAAATCAAACAACAATTAGATAATTTGTTAGGGTCCTAACCCACACATAGGTAGAACAATATATTCAGATGTAATAAAGGTCAATAGTAATAAGGCCTTGCAATAAAATAAAATAAGTCGAATGTAAGAATACCTAATAGAACATTCTGCTTCTACAAGGATCTTCCTCTAAATGCTTCTTTTGATAGACATATTTAGTATAAATAGGAGTCAAGGGTATGAGAACCCTAGCTTGGAGATTATTGTAATAGAGCTTTGCTCGACTAGAGGTTGCCCCCTCGAAGAGGCTTGTGAACATTGCTCTCAGAATCAAAGTGTTATTTCTTTTGTTATTCTTATATCATTTCAGTGTAATTGTGGTGATTGATCTAGTTATATTAATGTTTTTCTGCCATTTCTAGCATTTTATTTCTGTTCTACATACTTTTTATATCTGGTATATTACAAGTGGTATCAGAGAACCTTACTTGGCAGAAATTGTGGGTAAATTTGTTTCATAGTAGAGACGTATTTCAGCGTATTTAAGCCAAAAAGATAAGTCGTTGCGCACATAAACCCATGTTTGAGGGATTCATACATGTAGGAAATACAAGTGGTTCTTAAGAACACATATGTTGGCCACCCTTGTAACCCCTGTTGGTACCCCTTCGAGTGCTAGCACATCAAACAACACCTGTCTATGAATCGGCTTAGATTTCATGAAGACCTCTTTAGATAAACCGATCGGCCACCTGACTCTTATAGTGCCACCGAGAAAATCACTCGGGAAGATACTCTCTAGTACCTGGGTAGTCAGTCAGTACGACTAAGGGTACAGTCTATCCTCCTTAGTTAGTGCCCTGAGATATTGGGTCGAGTACTACTGTTGGACCCCACACGTATATCAAAGAGCTATATCACAGGGCAAACCCTTGTCTGTAGAACCCTTGAATACCTAACCCTTGGGGAAAACAACATAAACAAATCAAAACAGACAAGATCTATTTCCACACAACTGTGTTCGGGTTGCCAAGTAACCACACATTTCTTCCTAGTTAATAATTTGGGCATTTCATCACTAAAGTATTCTTCAAAACTATTCCATTGGATTCATCTCTTCACCCTTATCACATTCATACATATAATTTTTTGGAAAAATGTTTGACCCCACCTGCCCCTTTTAGGTTCCCTCACCCTCATGGTCCATACCCATAGCCAATACTTTGAAACTCACTTCAATACCTTGCAATCTAGTCTCACCGAAACCCAATAAGAAGTGAAACAACTAAGTGCCAATTTTGTCGCCATCAATACAACCATGTAGTCCTCAATGGAGGAAATCAAACAAGACCTGACCACCCATCTTGAATCTATCTTTTCTTCACTTTGCACAAAGCTTCATATACCTACAGATAACCCTTCCTCTGACTCACCCCTACATACTGAAGGTGAACATTCCTCTCATTCCCATAACTTTCAGCACCATCACTTTCAATGTGATCTACACCTTCCATGGGTGGATGTGACCAAATTTGATGGCTCAGACCCCACTGGTTGGGTAACCGAAATGGAACATTATTTCTCTTTATACTAAATTATAGATGACTTGGAATAACTCTAGTATGGTGTTCTCCATCTAGATCAAGAACGTTGGCAATGGTGACAATCGAGAAAAACTTCTCGTCAAGGGTATATTTATTGGACACACTTTTTGGCAGAGCTTTATGAATGCTTTGACACTGACACCAACCATTTGGGCTATTTGAAAAAGTTGAAACAATCAGGAACAGTGGAAGACTTTATAGTTGCCTTTGAGCACCTGGATTTTCGGACAGAGGGCATGTCTGATGCCTTTTTCCGAGAGTGTTTTATCAGTGGCCTCAAGGATGAGATTCGGGCCCATGTCCTCATGGCTCGGCCTCAAAGTTGGGTGGAGGCTACTAAAAGAGATAAAGAAGAACAATAGGTTGTATCTTCTCAAAACTGAAAACCCTCCTTTATCCCTCTCCCTAAACCATTAAATCCCACTACTCCCTCTGCTCCACTAAAGATCCAAAAACTGACCAGGGCTAAAATGGTTGAACACCAACTCAAAGGCCTTTGTTATAATTGTGCTGAAAAATATTTCCCATGCCACAAGTGTAAGGAACAAAATTGTTTTATGGCCATCTCTGAGGATATTTCGGAAGAGGATGTTGAAACTCCCCTTGTATATGAGTCACATGAAACTAGTGACATAACCCACCCTCGGACCCTCCGAAGTAGAACTCGTCATTTCCCTCAATGCTCTCACTGGCTTCTCCACCCCCAAAATCCTCAACCTAATCAGTTACATTAAGTATCAGAAGGTCATAATTCCGGTTGATAGTGGAAGAACCCATAATTTTATTCATCGCCGCATTCCCTAAGAAACTCATTACTACATCCATGCCATCAATAATTTCCAAATCATGATTTCTAATGGTGGCTCAATGAAATGTGGAGGGCATTGTGAAAATGTGCATCTCCAAATTGGTGACTACCACCTAAAATCTAGTATGTTTTCTATTGACATGGGTGGTTGTGACATTGTGTTGGGTGCAGACTGTCTAAGGACTTTGGGTCCCATTCTCATGGATTTTAAGGAATTAACCATGCAATTCAACCAGGAGGGCCACCAATATAAGTTCCAAGGAACCACCAGTTCACCTGAGCTCATTAGTTCCCATCGCATGGAAAAGATGCTCAAAAAAGGTCATTATGGTGTTATTGCCCAACTCCATGCCATACAAGCAACAAAGACACCCTTGGTGCCACAAGAACTCCATGCCATCCTTTCTAAACATCAAGTGGTATTTTCCACTGCCAAGGGACTCCCTCCTTCCCATGGTGTTCATGATCATTCCATTCCCCTTGTACCCGGAAGCCTTCCTCCCAATATTTGTCTGTATCGTCACCCCTTTTCCCAAAAAAATGAAATTGAGAAAATGGTTTAGGAACTCCTTAATGCAGGCATTATCCACCCTAGTACAAGCCCCTACTCTTCTCCTATGGTCATGGTCCTAAATAAAGAAGGTTCTTGGTGAATGTGTCTTGACTTCCATGCCCTCAAAAAAATTACCATTAAAGACAAATTTTCCATTCCTATCATTGATGACCTCCTAGATCAATTGAGTGGCACCTAATTCTTTACTAAACTTGATCTTCGTTCGGGCTACCACCAGATACGTAGGAAAAATGTAGACATTCCCAAGACTACCTTTAGAACTCATGAGGGCCACTATGAGTTTTTGGTCATGCCCTTTGGCTTGTGTAATGCCCCCTCCACCTTACAAAGCCTTATGAATAATGTCTTCCTTCACTTTCTCTATCATTTTGTCTTAGTTTTCTTTGATGATATCCTCATATATAGAAAAACCTGGACAAACCATCTTTCTCATGTGAATCGAGTTCTCCATCTACTCTCTCAGCACCAATTTTTCCTAAAACAGCCTAAATGTGCTTTTGGCACCTCAGAAGTAGAATACTTGGGTCATATGATTGGAAAGGATGGCATCAGGGTGGATCAAAAAACGATTGAAGCTATGCAAGATTGGCCTCACCCAAAGTCTCTAAAAAGCTTGTGTGGATTTCTAGGCTTAACAGGTTATTATCGCAAGTTTGTTAAGAATTATGGAAAGATTGCAGCACCTCTCACTTCTCTTCTATAAAAAACCTCTTTCTTTTGGACTCTAACCACTGCTCAAGATTTTCAAACCTTGAAGATGGCCATGTGCACCACTCCATTCCTAGCCCTTCCTAATTTCACAAAGACCTCTGTATTGGAATGTGATGCCTCACGGAAAGGAATTGGTGATGTCCTTATGCAAGAGGGTCAACCTTTGGCCTTTACTAGCAAGCAACTATTTGAAATAAATCTAGGAAATCAATCTATGAAAAGGAAATGTTGGCTATTCTGCATGCCATTGATCTATGGCACCCTTATCTATTGGGGCAACGTTTCCAAATTAAGATAGACCATCAAAGCCTCAAGTATTTTCTGGAACAACGCATTTCCTCCCCAGAGCGACAAAAATGGCTGACTAAGCTCTTTGGATATGATTATGAGATCATTTACAAGAAAGGCAAAGACAATGTGGTGGCAGATGCACTTTCCCAAAAATATGAATATGAAGGATCCCTCTTTTCTCTTTCCTTCATTGTACCATATTGGCTCCAAGCCATTCACTCGGAATGGCTACAAGATCCCAAAATTTCACATATGATCCAACAATCGAAGTCAAATGATCCATCTTCCCTAGGGTACTCTTGGCTCCATGATGAGCTTCGATACAAAGTTCGTTTGTATTTAAGTAAACAATCAAAGCTTAAATCCACGATACTTTCTAAGATTCATGCTACACCCACAGCGAGGCACTTCGGGTTCACCAAAACCTATGACAGTATCAAACATTCTTTTTTCTAGGATGGTATGAAACATGAAATCCATAATTTTCTCACTGAATGTGGTGTGTGTCAACACAACAAGGGAGAAATAGTCAAATCTCTGAGCACACTACAACCAATTTTGATTCCACCTGCTATTTGGAAGGATATCTCTATGGATTTTATTACAGGCTTACCCAAATCGAGAAATAAATCAGTCATCATGGTGGTTGTTGATCGCCTTTCCAACTATGCTCATTTCTGTGCTCTTCAAAACCCATTTACAACATCTATGGTGGCTCAAATTTTCATGGATCAGGTCTTCAATCTTCATGGCATGCCACACTCTATTGTTTTTTATCGCGACCCAACTTTAACAAGCAATGTTTGGCAAGAACTGTTCAAGCTACAAGGCACCCAATTGCATCTCAGTACAACTAATCATTGCTAGACTGATGGTCAAACGTAAGTTGTCAACAAGTGTTTTGAAACATATTTGAGGTGTTTTGCCTCGGAAAAGAAAAATTATTGGGCTCAATGGTTACCCCTAGTTGAATGGTGGTACAACACCTCATATCATACAACTACATGCATGAATCCTTTTGATGCGGTATATGGACAGAAGCCACCTTCAATTTTCTCATACTCACCTGGTGTCTCAAAGGTCTAGGTGGTTGAACAAACACTTATAGATTGAGAGGATATTCTTTATACCCTCAAGGAGAATTTGGTCATGGCACAAAATCATATGAAGGAACAAGTAGATCAAGGTCGCTCTGAACGTCAATTTGCAAAAGGGGATCAGGTGTTTCTCCGACTGCAACCTTACAAGAAAACTTCCTTTAAGGTCGATCATTTTCAAAAGATAGCGCCCAAATTTTATCGTCCTTATACCTTTATCAAGTGTGTGGGACAAGTAGCCTATCAGTAAGATTTTCCCAATCATTCAAAGCTACATCCTTTTTTTCATGTTTCATGCTTAAAGAAGGTGTTATCTCCCAAAATAAAACCGTCCTTTTAATCGAGTTTTGTGGTGGATATCATGGCTATCGGTAGTTGCCTCAATTCATTTTTGAGTCTTTTTAGCTGCAAAACTTAGGTTTTGGTTTTTGTCTTAGAAAATAATATGATCCATAAAGTCTTCTTTTCAAAATTTGCATAATTCACTTTCAACAGCTAACGTGTGTCCAAAAGTTGAGTGTTAGCTATGGAAAGTAGCGACTTTCAGCAGCTAAGCAGCGCTTCTCATAAGTCTGTGCGTTGTTGAAAGTGGTGAATTTCAAAATGTCTAACAATCAGTTTCGTGGGTTGTGCGATGTTGAAAGTGCATGCTTTCCGCAGCTATCGAGTGATCTTTACAAGGTCGTACGCTATTGAAAGTGCATGCTTTCCGCAGCTATGGAGTGATATTTACAAGGTCGTGCGCTGTTGAAAGTGCATGCTTTCTGCAGCTAAGGAGCAGTTCTTAAAAGGTCACGCGCTGAGGAAAGTGAAGACTTTCCGCAGCTAAGGAGCAGTTCATGCGGGATCATGCGCTGGTGAAAGTGGTAAGTTTCTACAGCTGAGGGCATTTTCCACGGGCCCTTGGTTGGAGAAAGTGGGAACCACATGCGCTTATCCACGTTTCAAAATCAAATCAACTTGCGATCAGAAAGACGTGCTGGTGGAAGTGGGTAATCATTTCAACTTGAGTTTCACGTCCTAGTTGGATTACATCTCGAATTCGACTCAGAAACTCACGCTCTAAAATCATAGCATCAAGGATGGCAAGTTCGAATTTAGTGGCTCAGGTACAGAGGCTGTACTCCTGGGCTGGCAACATCTAATCAAATCTTTTGTTCCATATCAGACATTGTTCACAAAGGACCGTTTAGGGTTTTGAATTGCAAATGGAAAGAATGATACTTAAAATTGCAGGGAACTTTTCAATCCCTTCCAGAGCTCCAAATGAAGATCTGAAAACACCATTGGAAATATTAGATTCTCTAGATGTCGATTGACTATTCATACATGAAAAACATATTTTCTATGATCGAGAAATTTGATTTTTAAAATCTGCCCGCTTTCAACAGCGCAAATCGATATTTTATGACTCGTTAGCTGTGGAAAGTGGCGACTTTCCGCAGCTGAGGAGCGTTTTTCACGGGCTATGCGCTGTGGAAAGCCTATCATGGCCAGAATGTTACGATTTTCGCCCAGATCGTAATTTTTTGAATGAGAATGAATTGAAACCTCTTCTAAGGCTTGATTAATGAATTATCAAATCTATTTAATCAGCTACTTTTGGAAAATGAAGAGAAGAAAAGGTGTACAAATGTCATTTACCATCTTTAAAAGAGGCAGAATTTCAGGGTTTTGGGAGCCACCTCACATAATTTGAATTTCAGAGAGCCTTGGGAGGCTGAGCTACACATCATCAGATTTCAACCACATTTTGAGGGCCAGCAGATAAAGATTTACTTTATTTGAGGATCTATTCCTATTTTTTGTTTACTATTTCTGGAAATTCAGATCCACAGTTTTAGGATCTAATAACTGAATTGTTAAGCTATAAAGCTACAGAATGAAGATGAATGAGGGGTCAGTTTTTGGATACAGAAATTCTCTATTGTACACAGGCTTTTGATGCTAATACTAAATCACAGGTTCCTTTCTATTTTGATGTCAGTTTTCCACATTCCTTTTATACTGTTATCTGTGTTGTCAATCCTTTAATGACTGTCATCTTATTATTTGGCTCATAACCTGATAATTAGTTTCTTCATTGTTAATTAGACCCTACTTTGTACTGGTTTATTAGCAATCTGTTCTTCATCCACCTTAAAGTTATTTGTTGATTATCAATCTTAGAGAGCACTGGTTCATTTGTTTACCATCTTGACTGTTTGGATACCATGTTTGAATTGAGTTATCTTACTGATTCATCTACACAAAATACAAAAACATTTTTACTTGAAGTTACCAAGCACCTTTGGTCTACAACCACAAAGTGTTTCTTGGAGTGATAACAAAATGGCGTCGTTGCCGGGGAGAGGAGATTGAAGCTCAGCTTCCTTGGGACACGACAGAGATCCAGCTTTGATGATAGACAAAGCCAAACATTCACTTGGTTGTAATTTTCTATCTGGCGACTCCACATTCAAAGACTCCACTTGGGAGGATCCTGTTGATAAAAGATGAAGAGGCTGAAGTCAAGATCCAGGTATCAGTTCATTATTTTGCTTCATGAACTATTGTTTTTCTTCATCATCTCTTTCATGCTCTTCCCTGCGTGTGTAAAGAGAATTATTTTATGCTTTGTATATTCATAAAATCATCATCCTTCTTGTATATATCCATCTTTGGAAGAGGAAATCTTGCAGCCCTGCATTATAGATGTAGATTCGGTAGTCTTACCTCAGCCCATTCGTAAAGATGACCACCGTATTTCTTTTCCTTTAGAATCAGATCAGCCATGTGACCATGAAAAGATCGAAATTGTTTTAAAACCTGTCCAGATCTCAGCCCCTCTGGCCATAATTTCTGAACCTGATCAGCAACTTACTATTTCTCAGGATCATCCCACAGCTTTTCAAGTTAAGATCTGGATGAAGATGTTCAAACCTTTACAGCTAGCCCATCTTCTTCATCCTTATCCTGATGACTGTTATGAATATCTCCCTTTGTTTTCCGGAGAGAATCAAACTTCAGCAGAGGGGCACGCAGAATCATTTTTGGATTTTTCTTATCGTTTTTCAATTGTGCATGAAGATGTGATCATGAGAATGTTTTCGAAATCTTTGATCAAAGATGATGTTGCATGGTTTAAAAGTCTGAGAGTTGATTCAATTGGTTCTTGGACCGAGTTCTCTAATGCTTTCCTGAAGTATTGGGGCAAGTACAAATATCTAGATTCTTACCTTGCTGACTTTTATGCTTTGAGGAGAGAACAGATTCAAACTTTGCATATTTTCAATCGAAAGTTTAACCGCATGTATCATGACATGCCTTTGGAGATCCGACCTTCAGAAAAAGCTGCCATGATACATTATGTTATGTGTCTTCACTCAAAACTTTCCCTTCTTCTACTAGAAAGGGAGTCTTCATCCTTAACTCAATTGTTTGGAGATGCGCAAGAGGTAGAGGAGAACATCCGTGCATCTAGGTGGATCAGAATGCAAGCAGCTTCTGAAAATCTGCAAACATCTGAGCAAGAAGACTATGAGTATGTTTCAGATTCCGAGCAAGAAAGCAGTGAGTATGAAGCAGATTTGGACCAACATCCTAAGGGTGAGTACATTTCAGATTTAGAATCAGATTGGTCAACATTGGCAGAATGTTCTAGAGACAGGGGACAAGAAGGTGATCAGTTTTCCAGCAAAGGAACTGCCATGGTTGAGCAGGAGAGAAATGAAGTAGATTTGGGACAGTAGCCAACATATAAGTTCAATTCATTTTCAGGGTCAGACTTTTCAGTGTTCGTTGAGTGTTCCAGAGACAGGTATGAATCTAAAGTTTATGATCAATATGCAAATCAAAATGCATCTATGATAACCAATGATTGCATTGAAAACTACATGTTCCTAGTTGATCATAATCCTTGTCATTTAAACATTGCTCTATCATCATCCACTGAGGACTGTTCTGAAGAAAACAATAAGTTTGAAGCAGATTTGGATCA
>ML829683.1:43930-62997 GCA_009831015.1 Picea engelmannii
GGAAGATTCTTCTAGAAGCGGAAGCTTCTATTAGGTCTTCTTACATCCACCTTATTCTATTTTATTGAAAGGTCTTATTAATATTGACCTTTATTACATCTGAATACATTGATCTACCTATGTGCGGGTTAGGACCTTAACAAAATAAGGGTCGAGGGTATGAAACCCCTAGCTTGGAGATTATTGTAACAGAGCGTTGCTCGATTGGAGGTTGCCCCCCCTCGAAGAGGCCTGTGAACATTTCTTTCTGAATCAAAGTGTTATTTATGTTGTTGTTCTTATATCATTTATGTGTTATTGTGGAGATTATGCTAGATATATTACTGTTATTCTGCCATTTCTAGCATTTTATTTCTATTCTGCATATTTATTATATCTAGTATCTTGCAAGTGGTATCAGAGCACTTTCCTCGGCATAAATTTTGGAATTTTTTTTCCAGGGTGAAGACGTATTCCGACGTCTTTAAGCCATAGAGATCTATCGTTACGCACATAAACCCGCAGTTGAGGGATTCATACATGCAGGAAATACAAGTGGTTCTTAAGCGCACATCTGTTGGCCACCCTTGTAACCCCTGTTGGTACCCCTTCGAGTGGTAGCGCATTAGACAACACCTGTGTACATATCGGCATAGATTTCTTGAAGCCCTCTTTAGATAAACCTATCATCACTGTATTTCTATAGTGTCACCGAGAACAACACTCGAGAAGATACTCTCTAGTACCTAGGTAGTCGGGTAGTATGGCTAAGGGTACGGTCTATCCTTCTTAGTTAGTTCCCTGAGATATTGGGACGAGTACTACTGTTGGACCCCACAAGTATATTAGAGAGCTATAGCATAGGGCAAACCCTTGTCTGTAGAACCCTCAAATACCTAACCCTTGGGGGACATAAACATAAACAAATTAAAACAAACCAGATCTATTGTCGAGCAACTGTGTTCGGGTTTCCAAGTAAATACACATTTCTTTCTGGTTAAGCATTTGGGGATTTCATCACCGCAGTATTCTTCAGACCGGAGTATAACTCTGCAGGTGTAAAAAAAAAAAAAAAAAGTATGGAAATTTCTTCACCATTATTTGAGACCTATTCCATTGGATTCATCTCTACGCCCTTATCACATTCATCCATATCATTTTTTGGCAAAATTTTTTACCCCACCCGCCCCTTTTTAGTTCACCCATCCTCATGGCCCATACCCGTAGCTAAGATCTGGAAACTCACTTCAACACCTTGCAATCTATTTTCCTTGAGACCCAAAAAGAAGTGAAACAACTCAATGCTACTCTTGCCTCCATCGATTCATCCATCAATGCAACCATAAATACAACCATGCAATCCTCAATGGAGGAATTCAAACAAGAACTGACCACCCAGCTTGAATCTGTCTTTGCATCCCTTTGCACCAAACTGAAGATCCCTACAGATGACCATTTCTCTTAAGCACCTCCAAAGACTCAAGGTTAACATTCCTCCCATTCCCATAGCTTTTAGCACCAACACTTTCAATGTGACATACGCCTTCCACGGGTGGATGTGACCAAACTCGATGGCTCAGTCCCCACTGGTTGGGTAACCCAAATGGAACACTATTTCTCTTTATACGGCATCACATATGACTTGGCCAAACTCTGGTATGGTGTTCTCCATCTAGATCAAGAACATTGGCAATGGTGCCAATGAAGAAAAACTTCCCGTCAAGGGTATATTGCTTGGACCCAATTTGTGACTAAGATTTATGAATGCTTTGACATAGACACCAACCATTTGGGTTGTTTGACAAAGTTGAAACAATCTGAAATAGTCGAAGACTTCATAGCTACCTTTGAGTGCCTAGATTTTCAAACAGAGGGCATGATTGATGCTTTCTTTCGAGAGTGTTTTATCAGTGGCCTCAAGGAGGAGATTCGGGCCCATGTCCTCATGGCTCGACCCTTGACTTGGGTGGAGGATACTAAAAGAGATAAAGAAGCACAACAGGTTGTATCATCTCAAAACTAAAAACTCTCCTTTATCCCTCGCCCTCAACCCGTCACTCTCACTACTCCCTCCGCCCCATTAAAGATCCAAAAATTGACTAAGGCTGAAATGGTTGAACGCCAACTCAAAATCCTTTGTTATAATTGTGATGACAAGTATTTCCTGGGCCACAAGTGTAAGGAACAGAAGATTTTTATGGTCATCTCTAAGGATATTTCAGAAGAGGATGTTGAAACTCCCCTTGTGTCTAAGTCACCTGAAATAACTGACATAACCCCTCCCTCAGACCCTCCCGAAGTAGAACCCATCATTTCCCTCAATGCTCTCACTATCTTTTCCGCTCCCCAAACCCTCAAGTTAATCGGTTATGTCGAGCATTAGAAGGTCATCATTCTGGTTGATAGTGGAAGCACCCATAATTTTATTCATTGCTGCGTTGCCTAAGAAACTCATTGCTACATCCATGCTGTCAACAATTTCCAAATCATGATTGCCAATGGTGGTTCCATGAAATGTGGAGGGCACTATGAAAATGTGTGTCTCCAAATCAGTGACTACCACCTAAAATCCTATATGTTTGCTATCAACATGGGTGGTTGTGAAATTGTGTTGGGTGTCGAATGGCTCAGAACTTTGGGTCCCATTCTCATGGATTTTAAGGCATTAACCATGCAAATCGACCAAGAAGGCCACCAATATAAGTTCCAATGCATCACTACTGGTTCACCTGAGGTCATTAGTTCCCATCACATGGAAAAGCTACTCAAAAAATGTCATTCTGGTGTCATTGCCCAACTCCATGCCATCCAAGCAACAGAGACACCCCCGGTGCCGCATGAACTCCAAGCTCTCCTTTCTAAACATCAAATGGTATTTTCCACTCCCCAAGGACTCCCTCCTTCCCACGGTGCTCATGATCATTCCATTCCCCTTGTACCCGGAAGCCTTCTTCCCAATATCCATCCATATCGCCACCCCTTTTCACAAAAAAAATGAAATTGAGAAAATGGTCTAGGAACTCCTTAATGCAGGCATTATCCACCCTAGTACGATCCCTTACTCTTCTCCTGTAGTCATGGTCCTGAAGAAAGAAGGTTCTTGGAGAATGTGTCCTAACTTTCGTGCCCTCAACAAACTGACCATTAAAGAAAAAATTCCCATTCCTGTCATTGATGACCTCCTGGATGAATTGAGTAGCGCCCAATTCTTTACTAAACTTGATCTTCGCTTGGGCTATCACCAGATACGTATGAAAGAGAAAACATTCCCAAGACGACCTTTCACACTCATGAGGGCCACTATGAGTTTTTGGTCATGCCCTTTGGCTTGTGTAATGCCCCCTCCACCTTCAAAAGCCTCATGAATCATGTCTTTCGTCCCTTTCTCCATCATTTTGTCTTAGTTTTCTTTGGTGATATCCTCATCTATAGAAAAACCTAGATAGACCATATTACTCATGTGGATCAAGTTGTCCATCTCCTCTCCCAACACGAACTTTTCCTGAAACAATCTAAATGTTCTTTTGGTGCCTCAGAAGTAGAATACTTGGGTCATCTGGTTGGCAAGGATGGCGTCAAGGTGGATCCGAAAAAGATTGAAGCTATGCAAGACTGGTTGCACCCAAAGACTCTCAAAAGGTTACGTGGATTTTTGGGCTTAACAGGGTATTATCGCAAGTTTGTTAAGAACTACAAACAAAATTCAGCACCTCTCATGCATCTCCTCAAAAAGAACTCTTTCACTTGGACTCCAGCCACTGCTCAAGCTTTTCAAACCTTGAAGACAAGCATGTGCACCACTCCAGTTCTGGCCCTTCCTGATTTCACAAAGACCTTTGTGTTGGAATGTGATGCCTCAGGGAAAGGAATCGGCGTTGTCCTTATGCAAGAGGGTCGACCTTTCGCCTTCACCAGAAAGAAACTATCTAAATGGAATCTGGGAAAAACCATTTATGAAAAGTAAATGTTGGCTATTTTGCATGTCGTTGATCTATAGCGCCCTTATCTCTTGGGGCAACGCTTCCAAATTAAGACCGACCATCAAAGCCTCAAGTACTTTCTAGAACAATGCATTTCCTCCCAGGAGTAACAAAAATGGGTGACTAAGATCTTTGGTTATGATTATGAGATCATTTACAAGAAGGGAAAAGTCAATGTAGTGGCATATGCACTGTCTTGAAAATATGAAGAAGAAGGATCCCTTTTTTCCCTTTCCTTCATTGTACCCGATTGCTTCCAAGTTGTGTGCCAGGAATGGCTTCAAGATCCAAAAATTTTGCATCTGATCCAGCAATTGCAGACAAAGGCTCTGGCTCCCCTAGGGTAATCTTGGCTCCAGGATGAGCTTTGATACAAAGGCCATTTGTATTTAAGTAAACAATCAAAGCTTAAATCCACAGTACTTTCTAAGCTTCATGCTACCACCCACAGTGGGGCACTCATGGTTCACCAAAACATATGATAGGGTCAAACGTTCTTTTTTTGGGGATGGTATGAAACAGGACATCCGTAATTTTTTCATTGAATGTGAGGTGTGTCAACACAACAAGGGAGAAATAGTCAAATCTCCAGGCACACTACAACCACTTCTGATTCCACCTACTATTTGGAAAGATATGTCTATGGAATTTATTACCGGCTTACCCAAATCAGTGAATAAATCAGTCATAATGGTGGTTGTGGATAGCCTTTCCAAGTATTCCCATTTCTGCTCTCTTCAACACCCATTTATTGCATCCACGGTGGCTCAACTTTTCATAGACTAGGTCTTCAAGCTTCATGGCATGCTACACTCTATTGTTTATGATCGTGACCCAACTTTCACAAGCAATTTTTGGCAAGAACTGTTTAAGTTACAGGGCACCCAATTTCATCTCAGCACAACTTATCATCCCTAGACTGATGGTCAAACGGAAGTTGTCAAAAATTGTTTGGAAACATATCTGAGGTGTTTTTCCTCTGAAAAGAAACATCGGTGGGCTCAATGGATACCCCTAGATGAATGGTGGTACAACACTTCCTACCATACAACTACTCGCATGACTCCTTTTGAAGGGGTATATGGACAGAAGCCACCTTCAGTTCTCTAATACTTACCGGGTACCTCGAAGGTCTAGGCAGTTGACCAAACACTTACAGTTCGAGAGGATATGCTTCATACCCTTAAAGAGAACTTGGTCATGGCACAGAATCGCATGAAGCAACAAGCAGATCAAGGTCGCTCTGAATGTCAATTTGCATAAGGGGATCAGGTGTGTCGGTGACTGCAACCATACAAGCAAACTTCCCTCAAGGTCGAGCATTGTCAGAAGCTAGTGCCCAAATTTTATGGTCCTTATATAGTTCTCAATCATGTGGGACAAGTCGCATACTAGTTAGCTCTGCCCAATCAGTCGAAGCTACATCTAGTTTTTCATGTTTCATGCTTAAAGAAGGTGATTGGAACTAGGTGCCAAATTCAAACCAACCTTCCCGAGTTAGCTGAAGAAGGATCCATTTGGAAACAAACAGAAGCAGTTTTGGACCAGCGTGAGCATCGCCTGCGTTAGAGAACCATCAAGGAAGTGATAGTCCAGTGGAAAGATACGACTCCAACAAATGCCACTTGGGAACTAGCTACCATTCTGCAGCAGTTTCCACATCTCAAGCCTTGAGGACAAGGTTGTTTTTAAGGGGGCAGACATGTTAGGGTCCTAACCCGCACATAGGTAGATCAATATATTTGGATGTAATAAAGGTCAATATTAATAAGGCCTTTCAATAAAATAGAATAAGGCATATGTAAGAAGACCTAATAGAAGCTTTCACTTCTAGAAGGATCTTCCTCTAGAAGCTTCTCTTGATAGACATATTTAGTATAAATAAGGGTCGAGGGTATGAAAACCCTAGCTTGGACATTATTATAATAGAGCGTTGCTCGATTGGAGGTTTCCCCCTCGAAGAGGCCTGTGAACATTGATTTATGAATCAAAGTGTTATTTATGTTGTTGTTCTTATATCATTTATGTGTTATTGTGGAGATTATGTTGGATATATTACTGTTATTCTGTCATTTCTAGCATTGTATTTATGTTCTGCATATTTATTATATCTAGTATCTTGCATTTACAGTGTTTAATCCCATATTTCTTTGTTAGCTCTCTCATTATCTTGGAAGTGAATTGAGTGCCTTGGTCTGTAACAATTTCTCAAGGGACATTGAAGTGGGTAAATATGTCTTCATATATGAATTCGATAATAGACTTTTATGTAGCCTTAAATAGGGATTTTTCCTCTACCCACTTGGTGACATAGTTTGTACAAACCAAAATATAGTTCTTTTTATGGGACATGGGTGAAATTGGTCCTACAAAGTCAAGGGCCCATTTTTTGAAGGGTTCTATCATAACTTGGGCACACAAAGGAATTTTTTTGGCTGACGTAGGTCTTAATATCCTTTGGCAACTATCACAAATTCTCACATACTTGGAAACATCTTTGAAAATGATAGGCCAATAGTAACCGGAATATAGCACCCTATATGTTGTGCATTTGTCATAAAAATGACCACCACATGGTTCGTCATGACAACTTCGTAGTATTTATGGTACCTCATCCTCTTGGACACATCTACAAATAATAAAATCATGAACTGTGTGAAAAAGGTCATGACCAAACCAAGAGTAATTAGCCCTATGTGTAATAATTTTACAATTTTCATGAGGTGACAAATGAGATGGTAACTTCCTAGTAGCCAAATAGTTTTCCATATCTGCAAACCATGGGGTATTGAAAGAAAGGGAAAAGAGGTGTTCATATGGAAAACTATCATATACAGGGATATCATCATCATCCTCATTTTTTATCCGGGAAGGAAAATCAGCTAGCACATTATACTTTCTGGGTCGGTCAAGCACAATGATATTAAATTCTTCCAATAACAGGAGCCACCTAGTCACTCGACCATTAGTTATGGGTTTATTCATGAGAAATCTAATGGAAGAATGATGTATGTACAAATACTTCATAACCTCTAATGTAATCACAAAACTTTTTAATAACATGAACAACTGCCAAGAATTCCTTCTCGATAACTGTATAGTTTAACTCAGCAGGGGACAAGTTCTTTCTCACAAAATAAATGGCATAGGATTGTTGGTCCTCTTTCTTCCGTAATACCCCTCCTATTGCGATGTTAGAGGAATCCATGGATATGTGAAATGGGAGAGTCCAATTGGGCCCTCTAAGAACTTATGCCACAAACAGCTTAGATTTCAGGGTTTCAAAGGCAGTTTGACACTCCTCAGTCCAAACAAAATCAACATATTTTATTAACAATCCAAACATAAGTGCAACAATATTTGTAAAATTTTCAATAAATCGTCAGTAGTATCTGACATGTCCAAGAAATATTCTCACCTCTTTCTGAGTTTTTGGGGGTGGAAGTCTAATGATGACCTCAATCTTTGTAGGATCAAATTTTATCCCTTCAGATGTAACATGATGTCCTAGAACCACTCCTTCAATTAACAACATTTTACATTTTTCATGACTTAGAGATAGGTTCATTTATTGGCATCTGATAACGAATTTTTCTAAGTTGTCTAAAGCTTCCTGGTAAGTGTTTCCATAAACTATGACGTCATCCATGTAGACCTCCACACAATCATGAATAAGACCAACAAATATTCCTAGTACTACTCGTTGAAATGTAGCAGGAGCATTACATAATCCAAATGGTAAGCCCCTGTAGGCATAGGTACCCCAAGGACAAGTAAAGTTAGTCATGTCCTGGTCCTCGGGGGCTAAAAGAGTATGATTGTACCCACTGTACCCATCTAAAAAGGAAAAATACTTCTTTATAGACAAGGTATCCAGAATTTGGTCAATGAAAGGAAGAGGAAAGTAGTCCTTCAGAGTGGCTTTGTTGAGTTTCCAAAAAATCAACACAAATTCTCCATTTCCCAATCACTTTATTTGGAACGACTACAAGTGGGGATACCCACTTACTATCGGAGATGGGATAAATAAATCCAACATTTAACAACTTTTGGATCTCCTCCTTGACTATATCTTTGAGTGTTGGGTTCATCCTTCTCTGGGGTTGCCTAAGAGGTGTTAATTCCCCCTGGGTATATATGTGATGGATTCATGTGTCAGGGTGTATACCCTTCATGTTAGTGTATTCCCAAGAAAATTCTCTTGATTGTTCTTTAAGGATACCTACTAATTGTTTATGTTGGTCTGTATCTTGCCTGTATTTTATATGTAAAAATTTCCCTAGACTAATCTCATAGGGAACAGTATAAGACATGGCAGACTCGTCTATCTCAAATATAAAAGATTTCAAAGATAATATGGATGGGTCCAATTGTTCCTGAAATTCTTCCCCAAACATGTACTCATATTGGGGAAAATATTGTGGAAACTCCACACATGAGATAGTAGAAATAAACAGGTTTAGCACATTTTCCTTTGTGTGCTCCTGAAGTGCCCATGCATGGTCACTTGGAAATAAGGGTTCTTCCCAGTCCTCATTCTCATATGGACACTCAAGCCACCATAGATTCTCCATGATAGGTTGAGATGGAGGGTAGATGGTGAGCGTCTGGATAGAAAGCCCGTTTGAGATGGTCATTTCTCCCTCTCTACAACCAATAAATGCACTGGTTGTGTCTAGCCAAGGGCTTCCCAAAATGATGGGATGGCCTTTGATAGGGTCCTTTGAGTGAATTACAAGAAAATCTATTGGGTATTCCCATGAGGCTAAAGTGACCATGATATCATCTAAAATTCCTTCAGGTATAACCCTAGTCATATCTGTTAACTCGAAAATGGTTGGGGTAGGCCGAAGAAGAGGTTGTAACTGTAATTGTTCCAAGGTAGTAGCAGTCATAACATTGATGGCTGCCCCTAGGTCTATGAGAGTGTTTCCAATGGAAACCACGTTAATGGTTATAGTCACTACAGGGTTTCCAGGGTTCCCATATTTTTCTATCTTTGGCTTCTCTGATATGTATTCGGAAATATCTCTTATCAAATGTACTATAGGAGGGTCCTTTTACTTCCTACCTGGCTTCTTAATACACAATTCTTTGACTACCTTATTGTAGATTGGAATGTATTTAATGTCTTGAAGCAGGGGAATCTTGACACAAATATTATTCAATTCATTCAAGATGTCAAATTTCGGTCAAGTAGTAGGTTTCTCTATTACCAATCTCTTTGGATAAGGAGGATATTTCATGCTTTGTGAAGGCTCATTTTGGGGAAGATTAGGTTCTTGGTCCTTAGGGATAATAACATTTTCCCACCTAGTGTCATCCATGGGTTGTTTAGTGGTTTCTTCTTCTTTTTCTTCTTCTTCTTGGATGACTACTGAAGTTCTCTGCCTATCTAGAACTTTTCCCGATCTTGGTTGAATTTCCTATAGTTGAACAGGAGTAATAACAAATTTTGGGAAGGCCTGCATCTCAACATCATGAATAGGTTGAGGGGGCTTGTTATTAGGATTGGGCACTGGCTGTGTCGGTAATAATGTCTGTCTTGGGGAGATTGGATTCTGATATTGTAGCGGTTTTTGTTATGGAATAGGAGGTAAATGTGGTGCAAAAAAACTTGGCAGAAGCTGCAGAGGTTTCAGTGGAAACTGAGGATAAGGATGGTTGTACATAGGGACAGGTGGAGGTTGAGGTTTTCCTTGGTTATGTCCTCCTCTCCATCCTTGAAACCAAGGATTTTGGTATTGAGTAGACCAGTTTTTCCAACCTGGTGAGTTCCACTATTGTTGTTGTTGGTAATAGGGTGGAACTTGAGATTGTATATCTAGATATGTGGGTTGGTTGCTAGGTTTCCATGGCCTCTTGGGTGCATAAAAGGACCCCCTAGGATATCCACTCCTATATATGGATAATAAAACGGGCAATGATGGAATTTTTCAGTTGATTGGTCTTATGTGCAGAAGCCACAAACTGAAATTTTATTTGATTGTCATTCCCTTGAGGAATGCTTCCTTCTACATCTTGGGAAATATATTCTCATTGCAACATTTTCATCCTCTTGTTTCTTTTTAATTTTGAGGGTGTTCAACTAGGAACCTATTGTGCTTAAGATTTCTTTCTTGAATCTCTCTAAAAGGTTCCCTATCTCTTCTCTCGTGATACCACCTGAACTAACTGGTCTTAAGATTCTATTATAAGGGTCCCAAACATTCTTTCATGTTTTGGATCTACTCCTTGAGTAATTCTTACACATTTCACATATTTCGGCAAATGGTTTATGGGATATGTCACCTGATGCCATTAGGTTAAGAATCTCTAAATATTCTTCTGAAATTCCCTTAAGGAAAACAGCCCTAACTGCATCCTCTAGGAAGTCATGGTATTTTGACTTTTGGCAGATATAACCAAATCTTTCCATATAATCTTCGAGGGTCTCGTATTCTAACTGTTGGATTTTAAAGATGTCATTACAAGACTCCTTGGTCTTGCAGTAGTCTTGGTACTTTTTAAGAAAGATATCTTCCATGGCTTCCAAAGACCTAATACTAGATTCTCCCAACCCCATGAACCATCTTAGTGCAGAGTCTTTGAGGGTGGTAGGAAAGAGTTTTAGTTTCTGGGCATCTTGTATGTAGTTGTAGCTCCTACACAAGATGTCGAATTCAAATAGGAAGGTGTCTGGGTCTTCACTATTTTTACCATAAAAGGTAGGCAGTGATGAGAGAGGAATATTCTTCATGTTGACATTTGGGGTGGTGTCCAAAATTGGAAACCCGGAGGTAGTTTTGGTTTGGTTTCCAGTTTCTTCTTCCTCCTCATGTCTTACATTGTTGTGATCCTCCTGATCATCCATGTTGGTTTGGTTTCCAAAGAGAGAATACCTAGGTGTTTTTACCTTTGAAGAGAACAAGGTTTCCCTTTGATGGAAAGGGCTTCCTACTGTTTGGATGTCTAGGACTCTACTCGAGCTAGTTGACACTATTGGTGCCAAGGTTTTTGTGTCAGATTGAGAGATAATTACATTGGTTGAACTACCAAAAACAATATTCACCTTTTCAGGGTCTATGATGTCCTCAAAGTTAGGATCTCCTGGTGGTGGTGTAAAAGAAAAGGTTGTATTGTTTGGTTCTACGGAAGGCTTGAGTGGTCTTGCCTCCTGTCCCAATATGATTGATGCTTCAATTTCTTGTTCTAGAGTGCTCATTGTGTTAGTCTGTTCAGAGACTACTTTAGCTCTTTGGGTTGAACTAGCTCTTATTTTTTGGTATCGGTCTATGGAGATTATGAGTGGAATGTTCCTTCCCCAAAACATATCGGAAGGAACCTTGGTTGAAAGGTTTGATTTAGATTTAATGTATCTACCTTTTGGATCTATAGGTCTATTCATGAAAGAAAACAAAAACAAAAGAAAAAACTACCATTGGGTTTGGGGGAGCCTGCAATATTAGATGTGTAGGTTATTACCACTCATCTTAAAGTTCCCCCTCCATCAATCTAATGCTAAGGTTTAAAAGTGATCTATTTCCTAACTATTTCCTACCTTGAGACAACTCCCCAACAATGGTGCCAAAAATGATGGGTGTTATATATGCACTAAAAAACCTCTATTAAATTTTCAACCCGAGCTAAGTAAACTTAGAGTTGTAGAAAAATATATGCCAAGGTAGAAGGATTGGTAGTAGTATAGTCTAACTAAGGAAGTGGATATCTAAGGGCTAATTTATTCAAGAAAAGATATCTAATAAGCAAACCCTACTAAGGAACTTTAAACTATGTAACCTAAGTACTTTTGAACCAAGGATCGATGGAAATCTCTAAGAAATAAAATGAAAACCCTACGAAGAAAACTAACCGAATCATGACAATAATCAAAAGAAAACTATTTAAGCATAACAATAAACAAATAGCAACATCAAACTACTTTAACTAGTCTATTTGAATTCAATTGAACAACTACCCTATGAAAGCAAGTAAATAAACAAGCAACTATACTATCAAAGAAAGAATAGACAAGTAAGAAATTAACCTATTAAAGCAAGTAAACAACTAACTAACCTAGGATAACTTCTACAAGAAGTAAAGTAATAAAATCTACTCAATAAGCAATTAACTAAGCTAAGAGACAAGTGAACTCTCTTCTTAATAAAACTATCTCTAATTTACAAAAGGAAATCTTTTAATCTATGAAAGCTCAAATATAGTGTTGATGATTGTGTGAATGTCTCTGGTGTCTTATAATATCATGATGGAACTTAACAATGAATGATAATTCAAGAGGGATAAACTCGATATTGAATTCAATAGAAAAATGAAAAGTATGAATTAGACAATCCAATGAAAACTTAGCCATTATGGAAACAACATCAATTACACTACATATCCATGTGATTATGTAACCATGCATTAACCATCAACAGTATAACGAGATTATAAAATTCAATTGCATTCTATATTATGTAAGAAAAATCATAACTAAATTCAATCATTAACTACAAACTGAAATTGCAACCTAGATCTATGAAAGAAATTGCATGAAGTAAAGCTAATCTAGACCTATTTCAACAATTCAAATTGCAAACAAGGAAATTGCTCATAAACAAAACTTAAAGGCTATTTCAGAAAATGACAAGAAATAAACTGAGAAACCTAACTAACAACGAGATAATTAAAAGAAAACAACAATTAAATAAGCATTCTACAAATAAAAACTAAAGCTAGCACTATCCATCCATCGAAGGCTTGTTGAAGAAAACATGAACTAAAATTATGTTCTAAAACACTGTTTTAAATTCTATTTTGAACTTGATCTTAAAAGCATAAAGAAAGCATAATTTACTATCTAATAACACATGGGGTTAGTGTCCAAGTTTGCAAACTCATTTATACTAATTACAAAGTCAATGCATATTGACAAAATCCTTCATACTAACTTGCAAAAGGAAACTAGAACAATTAAACTATAATAACAAGTTATATAACAAAGAAATAAACTAACAATTTGTGTACATGAAATAAAATAAACAACATCTATGCTATGCAATTCATAAACAAACTCATAGAATAGTTACCCAGACTACTAGTGAGCCCCCCAGCAAGTTGTGGTCACTCCTCAAATGCACACCACGATCTTCAACAACACAAATTCGCCATTAAAACTAAAAATGCAGTCTTACACATTTCTGGCAAAATGAAAATGGAAAAACAAAGAAAATTGTATTTGTCTCTAACACACAACTTCCTGAACTTATTAACTATTGTATGACCAAAACGGTGGTATTTATAAGCTTTACAGACTAAGAGGTCGACCACTGGAGGGTCGAACCTCTTCTAAAAACAATAAATTACATTAATGATTCCCTAACTGTTGAAATGGAGCAAGCCAATAATCACACAACTTAACAACCCAAATCAAGTTTTCAAGAGTTCAGTAGCTAGAGGGGACGACCACGAACAAAACCCATGTCTCTGATTCGCCCACCACTGGTCGACAACACCATAACTACCAAATAGCCCATCATTTTTGTGTTGGATGGAGTGTCGAATGGAGTACAAGACTAAGTGTTGGATGGAGTACTGGACTGAGGGATGGAAGAAAAAACATGTTGCGAGTGTTCCCTATGACACTAAACATGCGAATTAGATTCATGGAAATATAAAAACATACTTAATTACACTTCAAGATCATCATAAAACACAAATTATGCATACCTAGTGTGGATCATAGCATTTTGGCACAAAATCCTTTCAAAAACTTCTTCAAAGCATAAAAACGCATATATACATTCAGCAAAAGTATCTAATTAGTGTCATAAGATCGATCATATCTCGGGCCTAACACACTATTGAGAGACTAAGAAATATGCTTACCTGGGGAGATCGGCAAATCCCCGAAATTGTAGATGAGGTTGCTGATATACAAGCCATATCCTATGACCAGAAGAGAAAATCCATCATGAAGAGAACCACCAAGAAGAGGAGGCTTACTCTGGGTCACTTCATCCTCATCACCACAGAGGAAAAATTGATTAGCATGGAGCATGAAAGGACATCCAAGCTTATAGGCACAGGGATGGAAATCACAGATGTGACCCTAGATAGAGTGAAAAGGGATGAAGAGGAGCTGACCGCTACACTAAAGGAGTTAGAACATCTACTCCATCTGGAAAAATATTATCAGGACTCCACATAGGCCATGATGTTCTTGAGAAGTGAATTCCATGACGCTTACAGTAAATTCACAAATGAGCGGCACCGTTTCACTCTAGAAATAGTCGATTTCCAAGAAGACACCCTCATAGAGATGTCGACGTGCAAAGATATGGAAATATGGTATGATAAAGCACACCAAGTAGTGGAAAGGATTGATTATGTCAATTCCATTCAACAGGGTCGAGACGTCGAAGAGCATGACATTTGGGTACTAAGGGATAGCAACATCGATTGCATAAAAAAGTCGATCGAATACTAGGTGAAAATGGCCCAAGAACCTCATCAAGAAATCCAATGGAAATGGTCCGAGTGAAAAAAGAGTTGGACCAAGATCAGTTGGGCGATGAGAGACATCAGCCTCTTAGAATTCATTACACCTGATGACTTTGTCGACTTGCATGACATAGTCAAATTACATGTCGAACAAGACTCATCGTGGGCTGCAGAGATAGAAAAGGTGGTGAACATGGCACCAGGTCAAGTGTAGTAGTTCATGGAACACCCGATCAAGGCTCAAACTGTGTTGCAACAATTAAGTACTAGAATAGTTAGATATTGGACACAGATAGTAGAGACAAAGGAGATTCATTTGGCCCTAATGGACCAACAATGATTCTCTTATGCCAACACATGAGAGGATATTTTCATCTAATGGTCGGAGTACGAGAAGATTCATCCACTCAAGTGAAACCAATTGATGACTCTTGGAAGAATGAGCGACGAAAGTGCCATGTGGCGATGTTTTTTTACTTAGCTTTCACTTTCGATAGTTATTTTTAGTTAATAATATGTTATAAATAGGAGGATCAAACTTTTAGCAAAGGTCGATGGTTTAAGCAATGACCCTCATTTTTGGATTTGTAAAAAACTATTTCAGAGCTACCTTAATTGAGAAGTCATGTTTAGGACCAGAGACAAGTTTGTGTTTTTCATCAAAAGCGTGTGTGATTGGATCTGAAGAAGAATTATTTCCTATTTTATCTCATGAATGGATGTTGTAACAAGTAAGAGCCTCTGAATCTATTGATAAGTTATCAAATTCAATATTCTTATAGTTCTTGTCTTTAATGATGAAAATTAAATCATTGTGTTAATGTGTGATCGATGATTAGAGCTAAGGAAACTATTTTTGTTTCCATTGTTTATTCCATGTATGTATTTTTTCTAATAATCATCTCTTAGTCAACAATTGGAACACCCACAGGTTAAGGTATTAAGTACTAGGCTTGTTGTAGGTGTAAGAATCATTGTCTTCATGCTTGAGTATAAGGGTTATCCTGAGCTCATCCTTCTTCAGAAGTTAATTTCTTTTCCCTTTGTTAATCAATTGGTTTATACTCGCATTTATCTTGTATTAGTCCCACCTGTAAGAGAAAATACAAAAAGAGAACATTTGAACCAAAGGAGGAGTTTTCACAAGAAGACATCTTGTCAATCACTACGTAAATCCCATTGATTAATTTGTCGGATCACAATATATGGACAACCATTCCACCATTAAACACTATAGAGTGTAATTGGGCCTTGGTGGGAGGTTTGGTTCCTACTATTGAGTTAAATGGATTTAGGACCCCTCAACAGGTTACTCCCTTGGGGATATCTTGCAATGGTGTATGTTCTATGGTATATGATGGTTCAACACTATCCTTTCCAAGACATTCTTCCTCCATGTCATCCTCCACGTCGGAAACTACCTTGATGTAATGGACCTTAGCTTTCCCCATACATCTGTGACCTGGTTCCAAAGATCTTTGCAACTGAAGAAAATTTTCTTCCTCCTTAGTTCTCTCTGAGTTTCCTCATCTATCCTATCCTTTCCCATCCATGAATTTTGTGCAAGCTTTGACTCCTTACCTCCTTTATGAATGAAGGATTTTTTTTCTACCTTCTTCTTGATTGCATCCTTCATGTCATGGAATATCATGATGGATTCATGAGTGTGGTTTTCCTAAAGGCCTTCACCCATCCTATCATGGGTTCCGCTAGACCCTTTGTTAATAGAATAACTAACCTCTATTGTAATATCCTCTTACGTTATTAAAGGGTATTTCCTCTATATGTTGCATGTATATGTTTGCTGT
Source organism: Picea engelmannii (assembly GCA_009831015.1). Taxonomy (NCBI): domain Eukaryota; kingdom Viridiplantae; phylum Streptophyta; class Pinopsida; order Pinales; family Pinaceae; genus Picea; species Picea engelmannii. The sequence continues at coordinate 60,180 of ML829683.1, forward strand.
TATTTATGTGTGAATCCATGTATTTACAGATGTATTTTTATGTTTATGTTTTATATATAATGCTTCTGCAAGAGTTCTGTGTGTATATATTTTAGTTGCATATAGTTCCAAAAATTTATGTGGCATAGCTCAGTTGGATACTGGGTATGTTACAGTATGTTCCACAGAGAGAGAATGTAAGAGTTCTATGGCATAATATTAGTGATTCTATTAACAAAGGGTCTAGCAATTCTCTCTTTGTGGAATATATTGTAACATACCTAGTATCCAACTGAGCTATGCCACATAAATTTTTGGAACTTCATGCAACTAAAATATATACACGCAGAACTCTTGCGGAAACATTATATATAAAATGTAAACATAAAAATACATATGTAAATACATGGATTCACACATAAATAACAGTAAACATATACATGCATCATATAGAGGAAATACCCTTTAAAATAAACACGGTTATAACTATACATATGATAACCCATAAAAATAAGAACGTAAATAACAATTCAGCATGTAAATTTATCACAAACCTGGCACTTATCTTGGTAAGAATGTCATGAACTACGTGCAAACCTTCCACGAACCTCCCAGCCTTAGACCACATTGTTCATCACTCTCAACATTGAGTCATCCATGAGCTGGGACTAAACTCCACCTAGGTAAAGGGATTCCTAACCAAGCTAAAGGCTCATAGACAACAGGAAATACTCCATTGCAAGTGCCAACTCAAACTAACATCCTACAGTCCCTCATTACCCACATGCATGTGACACCCAGGAAGTGTGCCCCTTCTCTGCTCAACAATCCTTCAGCTACCCCACTTCCTTTCTGGGCTTCAGCAACAGGCTAGACACAAAGTCTCAGAGAACTATAGTTGTAGTTTAGCACCTTCAAGAAATCAATTCCTAGTAATTCTCTCACACAGAGAATTGCTCACGAGCCTGACAACCCACCTCTTCAATATCCCACGAGCCTCACAACTCGCTTCTTCAGTCCAACTCCCAAGATAACCAAATACACCAACACAAAATGGCTATGGATATAGGTTCAGGTACAATCATGAAGATACGAAGGATAGCTCAATGGGTGTGTGCATGCTCACGGATGATTGAATGGATGACTTAATGATGGAAGCAATGATGGGAAGAATGATGGAAAAAAAGATGGGAAAATGAACTAATTCCCAACAATATGTATGCATGTTCCCAACTTGACATTTGTCATGTTGGGAGCTACTTTGGCACACTTGTACCCAACTTTAGAACTTAGGATAAAAGAATTATCCATACTTTATGATTTAAGAAATATTAATATAATATTCCTTTTTGGATTAAGATCCCTAGCTTATCCCTTTTCCTTAACTTTTAGCCCCACCCTTTCCCTAACTAGTGGAGTTTAGTCCCCCATCTCTTTTATCATGGTCGATATGAATGCACGATATATTTTATATTAAATATCACACATGTACAAAAACAGGCGCACTAGAATTTAACATCTAGGCTCTCCGGCCTAATCAAAACATAAGCATCCTAGCTTATAATAACTGGCTCACTAGCCTATAAAACATAGAATATACACTAAGGCCCAATGGCCTCACAATTGTGCACACTTAAGATGTTGCGCATTGTATCCTAGAATGTGCACACTTCATCATTTCATTGCGCAGTACATGCGTGCACTATGGCATGAAAGGTGCATACAAAATAATGTCAGACAACTCACCAAATTAAGTACATTTTTATTTACATTTACAATTGAGTTTGTCCTTAGGGATATTACAATCCCCTCCCCTTATTTATGCATTGTCCTTGGTGCATCATGTACACATATTAAACAAAATTTTCAAAAGCCTCAAAAAGATACAGGTATTCTGTTCACATTGCATCCTCATGCTCCCAAGTAGCATCCTCAGGACCATACCAGGTCCATTGGACCTTTACAAGCCCTATGGCCTGATTCAGGAGCTATTTGATTTGTTGATCCAGAATGCTTACTGGGTGCACTTGGAAAGCGCCTTCTTGCTCCACCTGAATCACATTCCAATCAATAACATGATTAGCATCAAGTATATATTTCTTAAGCAAAGATACATGGAATGCATTATGAACATACATACATGCAGACAATGTAATCATATAAGCCATTGGACCAATCCTCTCTAGGATTTCAAATGGCCCACAATAGCAAGCTTCCAACTTTGAAGAGTTTCCCAACTTCAGGGAACTTTTATTGGCTTTCATATTCAAAAATACATGGTCACCCGCTTTAAATTCCCTATGAGTTATGCCCTTATCAACATAGCTCTTCTATTTGTCTTGGGATGCTTTTATTTTTATTTTATTTTTTATCATTTTCTCCTCCCTTTCCTTCAGAACATCTAGCCCAACCACTACTCTGACTGCTGAGTTATTCTAGCTTACTGGTGTGTTTCACTTTCCTCCATAAAGTGCTTCAAATGGGCTCATATTTAGAGATGCTTGGTAGCCATTGTTATAAGAAAACTCTACCAAGTTTAGGTATTATTCCCATTATGATGGTTTATCCATCACATACATCCTCAACATATCTTCAATCACTTGATTTACCCTCTCTGTTTATCCATCGAATTATAGATGATACGTTGTACTAAAATTCAAATTTGTTCCAAATCCATTAAATAATCCCTTCCAAAATTTTGAGGTAAATTTTTTATCTGTGTCAAACACAATTGTCTTGGGTATGCCATGTAATCGAGCAATTTCTTTCATATAAACATCAACAATGTTGGCTTCCTTGTGAGTGAGCTTAACTGGAACAAAATAGGCAGATTTAGTAA
>ML829683.1:63097-77523 GCA_009831015.1 Picea engelmannii
TGATCAGAAAAAAGCAAGGACAAATTTCCAAAAATCTTGGGAAGACAAAAAAAAATCAAGATGGATAAAAGGAAGAAGGGGTCTAAGCCACCATTCTTCAAAAATAATCCTCAGGGACAACCAACTGAGATCACATGTTCATATATTTTCCTCATAGAGGTGAAAAAGGAAGGATTGTTCACAATGTACAACAAGCTAAAACAATGGAGGACATGGGAAGAAATGTACAAAGGATCTATGCAGCCCTGGACAACAAGCAAGTAGAATATCAGTCACATATGATTGAAGTGGAAGGTATGATCAACAACCAAACCATTGCTATTTTAATTGATTCAGGAGCTAATCATAGTTATATAGATCCTAAGATGGTGGAAATTTTTCATTTTCCAAGAAGAAAGCATGGAAACTCTTAGTTGATGCAGCTGGCTATAGGAACCAAAATAAAATTTAACGAGATGGTTAAGTCATGTCTTATGGACATGAATGGACTGAACACCAAGGAAGATTTGAAGAACTTACCTTTAGGTCCCTATGAATGTCTAATTGGAATGGAGTTTTTTGACCAACATCATGCTATCCTAGACTGCCATAACAAGACATTTACTTGCTTGGACAAGGAAGGGAACTTAAGGAAAGTGCAGGGAATTCCTAGGCAGTAACCATCAGATAAATTTCAACATTGTAGCTGAAGAAATGTTACAGAAAAGGGTGTCAGATATTTTCATCTCATATGGAAGAGACACCTAAAGATAAGGTGCCAAATTTGGAAGATTATGAAGTCCTAAAAGAGTTTGAATATGTGTTTAGGGAGGTACCAGGACTATCCCCAAAGAGAGACATTGATTTCTCTATAAATTTAATGCCAGGAGAAGCTCTAGTGTCAAAGACTCCTTACAGAATGAGTACACCAGAGTTGAAGGAGTTGAAAATGCAACTTTAATAACTTCTAAAGAAGGGGTATATATGCCCAAGTGTGTCACCTTGGGGTGCCCCCATATTGTTTGTGAAGAAGAAAGATGGAATACTAATATTGTGCATTGATTTTAGACAGTTGAATAAAGTGTCTGTTAAGAACAAGTATCCTCTGCCAATGATTGATGATCTGCTTGATCAATCAAAGGTTGCAAAGATATTTTCAAAGATAGATCTTAGGTCAAGATACCATCAGGTAAGGATTAAAGAGGAAGATATTAGCAAGACCACATTTAGGACAAGATATGGTCATTATGAGTTCATAGTGGTGCCATTTGGGTTATCAAATGCACCAACTGTTTTCATGTACTTAATGAATGGTGTTTTCAGAGGAAGAGCATGAACATCATTTGAGGATGGTGTTGCAAGTATTAAGGGAGCATCAGTTGTATGCCAAATTAAGCAAGTGCTCATTTTATCAAAAGAAAATTCATTATTTGGGGCATATCATTTCAAAGGATGGGATAGCAGTGGATCCTGAGAAGATAGAATCCATTAGAGAATGGCCAGTGCCAAAGATTGTGACAGAGGTCATATCATTCATGGGCCTTGCAGGCTACTATAGGATATTTATTGAAGGATTCTCAAAGTTTCAATGGACATTGGATTGTGAAAAGAGTTTCCAACAATTAAAACAATTGTTAACAACTTCTCCAATACTAAGGATTGCAAAACCAAATGAAGACTTCATTGTATGCATAGATGCATGTAAAGAAGGACTTCGTGGAGTCCTCACTCAAAATGGATTTGTTATATGTTATGAATCAAGGAAGTTGAAGGAGCATTAAAGCCACTATTCCACTCATGATTTGGAGTTGGTAGCCATAGTGCATGCCTTGAGGAAATGGAGACACTACCTCATGGAGAAAAGGTTTGAGCTAAGAACAGACCATAATGGTATGAAATATTTATTTGATCAACCAACTCTAAATGCTAGGAAAATAAGATGGTTAGAATTTATAAGTGAATATGACTTTGATATAAAGCATATCAAGGGGAAAGAGAACAAAGTGGGTGATGCACTCAACATAAGAGTGCATGAAATGCATGCTACAACCATTAGCATGTACCAATCAGATTTGAAGGACAAAATTATAGAGGCTGCCAAATCCGATTTGCAATACAAGGAATTAGTGACAAAATTATAACAAGGTATTTTGTAGTAGAAAATTGAGGAGGACAAGCTAGATAATGATGAAATAGACATGTACAATGGTAGAATTTATGTACCAAATTCTAATGAATTTAAAAAAATTATATTGATAGAAATGCATAATGTGCCTTATGTTGGGCACCCAAGATATCAAAAAGCTATTGCAGTTGTCGAGAGCCAATACTATTGGCCATGAATGAAGAAAGAGGTTGCTGATTTTATTGCCAGATGTTTGGAATGTCAAAAGGTAAAGGCTAAGCATAGACACCCAACTAGTTTTCTATAACCATTCCCATTCCTAGGTGGAAGTGGGAAGTTGTAACAATGGATTTCATCACCAAACTACCTAGAACAAACAAGAAACATGATCCTATCATGGTAGTGGTGGCTAAGCTTACTAAATCTGCCTATTTTGTTCCAGTTAAGCTCACTCACAAGGAAGCCAACATTGTTGATGTTTATATGAAAGAAATTGCTCGATTACATGGCATACCCAAGACAATTGTGTTTGACACAGATAAAAAATTTACCTCAAAATTTTGGAAGGGATTATTTAATGGATTTGGAACAAATTTGAATTTTAGTACAACGTATCATCTATAATTCGATGGATAAACAGAGAGGGTAAATCAAGTGATTGAAGATATGTTGAGGATGTATGTGATGGATAAACCATCATAATGGGAATAATACCTAAACTTGGTAGAGTTTTCTTATAACAATGGCTACCAAGCATCTCTAAATATGAGCCCATTTGAAGCACTTTATGGAGGAAAGTGAAACACACCAGTAAGCTAGAATAACTCAGCAGTCAGAGTAGTGGTTGGGCTAGATGTTCTGAAGGAAAGGGAGGAGAAAATGATAAAAAATAAAATAAAAATAAAAGCATCCCAAGACAAATAGAAGAGCTATGTTGATAAGGGCATAACTCATAGGGAATTTAAAGCGGGTGACCATGTATTTTTGAATATGAAAGCCAATAAAAGTTCCCTGAAGTTGGGAAACTCTTCAAAGTTGGAAGCTTGCTATTGTGGGCCATTTGAAATCCTAGAGAGGATTGGTCCAATGGCTTATATGATTACATTGTCTGCATGTATGTATGTTCATAATGCATTCCATGTATCTTTGCTTAAGAAATATATACTTGATGCTAATCATGTTATTGATTGGAATGTGATTCAGGTGGAGCAAGAAGGCGCTTTCCAAGTGCACCCAGTAAGCATTCTGGATCAACAAATCAAATAGCTCCTGAATCAGGCCATAGGGCTTGTAAAGGTCCAATGGACCTGGTATGGTCCTGAGGATGCTACTTGGGAGCATGAGGATGCAATGTGAACAGAATACCTGTATCTTTTTGAGGCTTTTGAAAATTTTGTTTAATATGTGTACATGATGCACCAAGGACAATGCATAAATAAGGGGAGGGGATTGTAATATCCCTAAGGACAAACTCAATTGTAAATGTAAATAAAAATGTACTTAATTTGGTGAGTTGTCTGACATTATTTTGTATGCACCTTTCATGCCATAGTGCACGCATGTACTGCGCAATGAAATGATGAAGTGTGCACATTCTAGGATACAATGCGCAACATCTTAAGTGTGCACAATTGTGAGGCCATTGGGCCTTAGTGTATATTCTATGTTTTATAGGCTAGTGAGCCAGTTATTATAAGCTAGGATGCTTATGTTTTGATTAGGCCGGAGAGCCTAGATGTTAAATTCTAGTGCGCCTGTTTTTGTACATGTGTGATATTTAATATAAAATATATCGTGCATTCATATCGACCATGATAAAAGAGATGGGGGACTAAACTCCACTAGTTAGGGAAAGGGTGGGGCTAAAAGTTAAGGAAAAGGGATAAGCTAGGGATCTTAATCCAAAAAGGAATATTATATTAATATTTCTTAAATCATAAAGTATGGATAATTCTTTTATCCTAAGTTCTAAAGTTGGGTACAAGTGTGCCAAAGTAGCTCCCAACATGACAAATGTCAAGTTGGGAACATGCATACATATTGTTGGGAATTAGTTCATTTTCCCATCTTTTTTTCCATCATTCTTCCCATCATTGCTTCCATCATTAAGTCATCCATTCAATCATCCGTGAGCATGCACACACCCATTGAGCTATCCTTCGTATCTTCATGATTGTACCTGAACCTATATCCATAGCCATTTTGTGTTGGTGTATTTGGTTATCTTGGGAGTTGGACTGAAGAAGCGAGTTGTGAGGCTCGTGGGATATTGAAGAGGTGGGTTGTCAGGCTCGTGAGCAATTCTCTGTGTGAGAGAATTACTAGGAATTGATTTCTTGAAGGTGCTAAACTACAACTATAGTTCTCTGAGACTTTGTGTCTAGCCTGTTGCTGAAGCCCAGAAAGGAAGTGGGGTAGCTGAAGGATTGTTGAGCAGAGAAGGGGCACACTTCCTGGGTGTCACATGCATGTGGGTAATGAGGGACTGTAGGATGTTAGTTTGAGTTGGCACTTGCAATGGAGTATTTCCTGTTGTCTATGAGCCTTTAGCTTGGTTAGGAATCCCTTTACCTAGGTGGAGTTTAGTCCCAGCTCATGGATGACTCAATGTTGAGAGTGATGAACAATGTGGTCTAAGGCTGGGAGGTTCGTGGAAGGTTTGCACGTAGTTCATGACATTCTTACCAAGATAAGTGCCAGGTTTGTGATAAATTTACATGCTGAATTGTTATTTACGTTCTTATTTTTATGGGTTATCATATGTATAGTTATAACCGTGTTTATTTTAAAGGGTATTTCCTCTATATGATGCATGTATATGTTTACTGTTATTTATGTGTGAATCCATGTATTTACATATGTATTTTTATGTTTACATTTTATATATAATGTTTCCGCAAGAGTTCTGCGTGTATATATTTTAGTTGCATGAAGTTCCAAAAATTTATGTGGCATAGCTCAGTTGGATACTAGGTATGTTACAATATATTCCACAAAGAGAGAATTGCTAGACCCTTTGTTAATAGAATCACTAATATTATGCCATAGAACTCTTACATTCTCTCTCTGTGGAACATACTGTAACATACCCAGTATCCAACTGAGCTATGCCACATAAATTTTTGGAACTATATGCAACTAAAATATATACACACAGAACTCTTGCAGAAGCATTATATATAAAACATAAACATAAAAATACATCTGTAAATACATGGATTCACACATAAATAACAGCAAACATATACATGCAACATATAGAGGAAATACCCTTTAATAACGTAAGAGGATATTACAATAGAGGTTAGTTATTCTATTAACAAAGGGTCTAGCGGAACCCATGATAGGATGGGTGAAGGCCTTTAGGAAAACCACACTCATGAATCCATCATGATATTCCATGACATGAAGGATGCAATCAAGAAGAAGGTAGAAAAAAAATCCTTCATTCATAAAGGAGGTAAGGAGTCAAAGCTTGCACAAAATTCATGGATGGGAAAGGATAGGATAGATGAGGAAACTCAGAGAGAACTAAGGAGGAAGAAAATTTTCTTCAGTTGCAAAGATCTTTGGAACCAGGTCACAGATGTATGGGGAAAGCTAAGGTCCATTACATCAAGGTAGTTTCCGACGTGGAGGATGACATGGAGGAAGAATGTCTTGGAAAGGATAGTGTTGAACCATCATATACCATAGAACATACACCATTGCAAGATATCCCCAAGGGAGTAACCTGTTGAGGGGTCCTAAATCCATTTAACTCAATAGTAGGAACCAAACCTCCCACCAAGGCCCAATTACACTCTATAGTGTTTAATGGTGGAATGGTTGTCCATATATTGTGATCCGACAAATTAATCAATGGGATTTACGTAGTGATTGACAAGATGTCTTCTTGTGAAAACTCCTCCTTTGGTTCAAATGTTCTCTTTTTGTATTTTCTCTTACAGGTGGGACTAATACAAGATAAATGCGAGTATAAACCAATTGATTAACAAAGGGAAAAGAAATTAACTTCTGAAGAAGGATGAGCTCAGGATAACCCTTATACTCAAGCATGAAGACAATGATTCTTACACCTACAACAAGCCTAGTACTTAATACCTTAACCTGTGGGTGTTCCAATTGTTGACTAAGAGATGATTATTAGAAAAAATACATACATGGAATAAACAATGGAAACAAAAATAGTTTCCTTAGCTCTAATCATCGATCACACATTAACACAATGATTTAATTTTCATCATTAAAGACAAGAACTATAAGAATATTGAATTTGATAACTTATCAATAGATTCAGAGGCTCTTACTTGTTACAACATCCATTCATGAGATAAAATAGGAAATAATTCTTCTTCAGATCCAATCACACACGCTTTTGATGAAAAACACAAACTTGTCTCTGGTCCTAAACATGACTTCTCAATTAAGGTAGCTCTGAAATAGTTTTTTACAAATCCAAAAATGAGGGTCATTGCTTAAACCATCGACCTTTGCTAAAAGTTTGATCCTCCTATTTATAACATATTATTAACTAAAAATAACTATCGAAAGTGAAAGCTAAGTAAAAAAACATCGCCACATGGCACTTTCGTCGCTCATTCTTCCAAGAGTCATCAATTGGTTTCACTTGAGTGGATGAATCTTCTCGTACTCCGACCATTAGATGAAAATATCCTCTCATGTGTTGGCATAAGAGAATCATTGTTGGTCCATTAGGGCCAAATGAATCTCCTTTGTCTCTACTATCTGTGTCCAATATCTAACTATTCTAGTACTTAATTGTTGCAACACAGTTTGAGCCTTGATCGGGTGTTCCATGAACTACTACACTTGACCTGGTGCCATGTTCACCACCTTTTCTATCTCTGCAGCCCACGATGAGTCTTGTTCGACATGTAATTTGACTATGTCATGCAAGTCGACAAAGTCATCAGGTGTAATGAATTCTAAGAGGCTGATGTCTCTCATCGCCCAACTGATCTTGGTCCAACTCTTTTTTCACTCGGACCATTTCCATTGGATTTCTTGATGAGGTTCTTGGGCCATTTTCACCTAGTATTCGATCGACTTTTTTATGCAATCGATGTTGCTATCCCTTAGTACCCAAATGTCATGCTCTTCGACGTCTCGACCCTGTTGAATGGAATTGACATAATCAATCCTTTCCACTACTTGGTGTGCTTTATCATACCATATTTCCATATCTTTGCACGTCGACATCTCTATGAGGGTGTCTTCTTGGAAATCGACTATTTCTAGAGTGAAACGGTGCCGCTCATTTGTGAATTTACTGTAAGCGTCATGGAATTCACTTCTCAAGAACATCATGGCCTATGTGGAGTCCTGATAATATTTTTCCAGATGGAGTAGATGTTCTAACTCCTTTAGTGTAGCGGTCAGCTCCTCTTCATCCCTTTTCACTCTATCTAGGGTCACATCTGTGATTTCCATCCCTGTGCCTATAAGCTTGGATGTCCTTTCATGCTCCATGCTAATCAATTTTTCCTCTGTGGTGATGAGGATGAAGTGACCCAGAGTAAGCCTCCTCTTCTTGGTGGTTCTCTTCATGATGGATTTTCTCTTCTGGTCATAGGATATGGCTTGTATATCAGCAACCTCATCTACAATTTCGGGGATTTGCCGATCTCCCCAGGTAAGCATATTTCTTAGTCTCTCAATAGTGTGTTAGGCCCGAGATATGATCGATCTTATGACACTAATTAGATACTTTTGCTGAATGTATATATGCGTTTTTATGCTTTGAAGAAGTTTTTGAAAGGATTTTGTGCCAAAATGCTATGATCCACACTAGGTATGCATAATTTGTGTTTTATGATGATCTTGAAGTGTAATTAAGTATGTTTTTATATTTCCATGAATCTAATTCGCATGTTTAGTGTCATAGGGAACACTCGCAACATGTTTTTTCTTCCATCCCTCAGTCCAGTACTCCATCCAACACTTAGTCTTGTACTCCATTCGACACTCCATCCAACACAAAAATGATGGGCTATTTGGTAGTTATGGTGTTGTCGACCAGTGGTGGGCGAATCAGAGACATGGGTTTTGTTCGTGGTCGTCCCCTCTAGCTACTGAACTCTTGAAAACTTGATTTGGGTTGTTAAGTTGTGTGATTATTGGCTTGCTCCATTTCAACAGTTAGGGAATCATTAATGTAATTTATTGTTTTTAGAAGAGGTTCGACCCTCCAGTGGTCGACCTCTTAGTCTGTAAAGCTTATAAATACCACCGTTTTGGTCATACAATAGTTAATAAGTTCAGGAAGTTGTGTGTTAGAGACAAATACAATTTTCTTTGTTTTTCCATTTTCATTTTGCCAGAAATGTGTAAGACTGCATTTTTAGTTTTAATGGCGAATTTGTGTTGTTGAAGATCGTGGTGTGCATTTGAGGAGTGACCACAACTTGCTGGGGGGCTCACTAGTAGTCTGGGTAACTATTCTATGAGTTTGTTTATGAATTGCATAGCATAGATGTTGTTTATTTTATTTCATGTACACAAATTGTTAGTTTATTTCTTTGTTATATAACTTGTTATTATAGTTTAATTGTTCTAGTTTCCTTTTGCAAGTTAGTATGAAGGATTTTGTCAATATGCATTGACTTTGTAATTAGTATAAATGAGTTTGCAAACTTGGACACTAACCCCATGTGTTATTAGATAGTAAATTATGCTTTCTTTATGCTTTTAAGATCAAGTTCAAAATAGAATTTAAAACAGTGTTTTAGAACATAATTTTAGTTCATGTTTTCTTCAACAAGCCTTCGATGGATGGATAGTGCTAGCTTTAGTTTTTATTTGTAGAATGCTTATTTAATTGTTGTTTTCTTTTAATTATCTCGTTGTTAGTTAGGTTTCTCAGTTTATTTCTTGTCATTTTCTGAAATAGCCTTTAAGTTTTGTTTATGAGCAATTTCCTTGTTTGCAATTTGAATTGTTGAAATAGGTCTAGATTAGCTTTACTTCATGCAATTTCTTTCATAGATCTAGGTTGCAATTTCAGTTTGTAGTTAATGATTGAATTTAGTTATGATTTTTCTTACATAATATAGAATGCAATTGAATTTTATAATCTCGTTATACTGTTGATGGTTAATGCATGGTTACATAATCACATGGATATGTAGTGTAATTGATGTTGTTTCCATAATGGCTAAGTTTTCATTGGATTGTCTAATTCATACTTTTCATTTTTCTATTGAATTCAATATCGAGTTTATCCCTCTTGAATTATCATTCATTGTTAAGTTCCATCATGATATTATAAGACACCAGAGACATTCACACAATCATCAACACTATATTTGAGCTTTCATAGATTAAAAGATTTCCTTTTGTAAATTAGAGATAGTTTTATTAAGAAGAGAGTTCACTTGTCTCTTAGCTTAGTTAATTGCTTATTGAGTAGATTTTATTACTTTACTTCTTGTAGAAGTTATCCTAGGTTAGTTAGTTGTTTACTTGCTTTAATAGGTTAATTTCTTACTTGTCTATTCTTTCTTTGATAGTATAGTTGCTTGTTTATTTACTTGCTTTCATAGGGTAGTTGTTCAATTGAATTCAAATAGACTAGTTAAAGTAGTTTGATGTTGCTATTTGTTTATTGTTATGCTTAAATAGTTTTCTTTTGATTATTGTCATGATTCGGTTAGTTTTCTTCGTAGGGTTTTCATTTTATTTCTTAGAGATTTCCATCGATCCTTGGTTCAAAAGTACTTAGGTTACATAGTTTAAAGTTCCTTAGTAGGGTTTGCTTATTAGATATCTTTTCTTGAATAAATTAGCCCTTAGATATCCACTTCCTTAGTTAGACTATACTACTACCAATCCTTCTACCTTGGCATATATTTTTCTACAACTCTAAGTTTACTTAGCTCGGGTTGAAAATTTAATAGAGGTTTTTTAGTGCATATATAACACCCATCATTTTTGGCACCATTGTTGGGGAGTTGTCTCAAGGTAGGAAATAGTTAGGAAATAGATCACTTTTAAACCTTAGCATTAGATTGATGGAGGGGGAACTTTAAGATGAGTGGTAATAACCTACACATCTAATATTGCAGGCTCCCCCAAACCCAATGGTAGTTTTTTCTTTTGTTTTTGTTTTCTTTCATGAATAGACCTATAGATCCAAAAGGTAGATACATTAAATCTAAATCAAACCTTTCAACCAAGGTTCCTTCCGATATGTTTTGGGGAAGGAACATTCCACTCATAATCTCCATAGACCGATACCAAAAAATAAGAGCTAGTTCAACCCAAAGAGCTAAAGTAGTCTCTGAACAGACTAACACAATGAGCACTCTAGAACAAGAAATTGAAGCATCAATCATATTGGGACAGGAGGCAAGACCACTCAAGCCTTCCGTAGAACCAAACAATACAACCTTTTCTTTTACACCACCACCAGGAGATCCTAACTTTGAGGACATCATAGACCCTGAAAAGGTGAATATTGTTTTTGGTAGTTCAACCAATGTAATTATCTCTCAATCTGACACAAAAACCTTGGCACCAATAGTGTCAACTAGCTCGAGTAGAGTCCTAGACATCCAAACAGTAGGAAGCCCTTTCCATCAAAGGGAAACCTTGTTCTCTTCAAAGGTAAAAACACCTAGGTATTCTCTCTTTGGAAACCAAACCAACATGGATGATCAGGAGGATCACAACAATGTAAGACATGAGGAGGAAGAAGAAACTGGAAACCAAACCAAAACTACCTCCGGGTTTCCAATTTTGGACACCACCCCAAATGTCAACATGAAGAATATTCCTCTCTCATCACTGCCTACCTTTTATGGTAAAAATAGTGAAGACCCAGACACCTTCCTATTTGAATTCGACATCTTGTGTAGGAGCTACAACTACATACAAGATGCCCAGAAACTAAAACTCTTTCCTACCACCCTCAAAGACTCTGCACTAAGATGGTTCATGGGGTTGGGAGAATCTAGTATTAGGTCTTTGGAAGCCATGGAAGATATCTTTCTTAAAAAGTACCAAGACTACTGCAAGACCAAGGAGTCTTGTAATGACATCTTTAAAATCCAACAGTTAGAATACGAGACCCTCGAAGATTATATGGAAAGATTTGGTTATATCTGCCAAAAGTCAAAATACCATGACTTCCTAGAGGATGCAGTTAGGGCTGTTTTCCTTAAGGGAATTTCAGAAGAATATTTAGAGATTCTTAACCTAATGGCATCAGGTGACATATCCCATAAACCATTTGCCGAAATATGTGAAATGTGTAAGAATTACTCAAGGAGTAGATCCAAAACATGAAAGAATGTTTGGGACCCTTATAATAGAATCTTAAGACCAGTTAGTTCAGGTGGTATCACGAGAGAAGAGATAGGGAACCTTTTAGAGAGATTCAAGAAAGAAATCTTAAGCACAATAGGTTCCTAGTTGAACACCCTCAAAATTAAAAAGAAACAAGAGGATGAAAATGTTGCAATGAGAATATATTTCCCAAGATGTAGAAGGAAGCATTCCTCAAGGGAATGACAATCAAATAAAATTTCAGTTTGTGGCTTCTGCACATAAGACCAATCAACTGAAAAATTCCATCATTGCCCGTTTTATTATCCATATATAGGAGTGGATATCCTAGGGGGTCCTTTTATGCACCCAAGAGGCCATGGAAACCTAGCAACCAACCCACATATCTAGATATACAATCTCAAGTTCCACCCTATTACCAACAACAACAATAGTGGAACTCACCAGGTTGGAAAAACTGGTCTACTCAATACCAAAATCCTTGGTTTCAAGGATGGAGAGGAGGACATAACCAAGGAAAACCTCAACCTCCACCTGTCCCTATGTACAACCATCCTTATCCTCAGTTTCCACTGAAACCTCTGCAGCTTCTGCCAAGTTTTTTTGCACCACATTTACCTCCTATTCCATAACAAAAACCGCTACAATATCAGAATCCAATCTCCCCAAGACAGACATTATTACCGACACAGCCAGTGCCCAATCCTAATAACAAGCCCCCTCAACCTATTCATGATGTTGAGATGCAGGCCTTCCCAAAATTTGTTATTACTCCTGTTCAACTATAGGAAATTCAACCAAGATCGGGAAAAGTTCTAGATAGGCAGAGAACTTCAGTAGTCATCCAAGAAGAAGAAGAAAAAGAAGAAGAAACCACTAAACAACCCATGGATGACACTAGGTGGGAAAATGTTATTATCCCTAAGGACCAAGAACCTAATCTTCCCCAAAATGAGCCTTCACAAAGCATGAAATATCCTCCTTATCCAAAGAGATTGGTAATAGAGAAACCTACTACTTGACCGAAATTTGACATCTTGAATGAATTGAATAATATTTGTGTCAAGATTCCCCTGCTTCAAGACATTAAATACATTCCAATCTACAATAAGGTAGTCAAAGAATTGTGTATTAAGAAGCCAGGTAGGAAGTAAAAGGACCCTCCTATAGTACATTTGATAAGAGATATTTCCGAATACATATCAGAGAAGCCAAAGATAGAAAAATATGGGAACCCTGGAAACCCTGTAGTGACTATAACCATTAACGTGGTTTCCATTGGAAACACTCTCATAGACCTAGGGGCAGCCATCAATGTTATGACTGCTACTACCTTGGAACAATTACAGTTACAACCTCTTCTTCGGCCTACCCCAACCATTTTCGAGTTAACAGATATGACTAGGGTTATACCTGAAGGAATTTTAGATGATATCATGGTCACTTTAGCCTCATGGGAATACCCAATAGATTTTCTTGTAATTCACTCAAAGGACCCTATCAAAGGCCATCCCATCATTTTGGGAAGCCCTTGGCTAGACACAACCAGTGCATTTATTGGTTGTAGAGAGGGAGAAATGACCATCTCAAACGGGCTTTCTATCCAGACGCTCACCATCTACCCTCCATCTCAACCTATCATGGAGAATCTATGGTGGCTTGAGTGTCCATATGAGAATGAGGACTGGGAAGAACCCTTATTTCCAAGTGACCATGCATGGGCACTTCAGGAGCACACAAAGGAAAATGTGCTAAACCTGTTTATTTCTACTATCTCATGTGTGGAGTTTCCACAATATTTTCCCCAATATGAGTACATGTTTGGGGAAGAATTTCAGGAACAATTGGACCCATCCATATTATCTTTGAAATCTTTTATATTTGAGATAGACGAGTCTGCCATGTCTTATACTGTTCCCTATGAGATTAGTCTAGGGAAATTTTTACATATAAAATACAGGCAAGATACAGACCAACATAAACAATTAGTAGGTATCCTTAAAGAACAATCAAGAGAATTTTCTTGGGAATACACTAACATGAAGGGTATACACCCTGACACATGAATCCATCACATATATACCCAGGGGGAATTAACACCTCTTAGGCAACCCCAGAGAAGGATGAACCCAACACTCAAAGATATAGTCAAGGAGGAGATCCAAAAGTTGTTAAATGTTGGATTTATTTATCCCATCTCCGATAGTAAGTGGGTATCCCCACTTGTAGTCGTTCCAAATAAAGTGATTGGGAAATGGAGAATTTGTGTTGATTTTTTGGAAACTCAACAAAGCCACTCTGAAGGACTACTTTCCTCTTCCTTTCATTGACCAAATTCTGGATACCTTGTCTATAAAGAAGTATTTTTCCTTTTTAGATGGGTACAGTGGGTACAATCATACTCTTTTAGCCCCCGAGGACCAGGACATGACTAACTTTACTTGTCCTTGGGGTACCTATGCCTACAGGGGCTTACCATTTGGATTATGTAATGCTCCTGCTACATTTCAACGAGTAGTACTAGGAATATTTGTTGGTCTTATTCATGATTGTGTGGAGGTCTACATGGATGACGTCATAGTTTATGGAAACACTTACCAGGAAGCTTTAGACAACTTAGAAAAATTCGTTATCAGATGCCAATAAATGAACCTATCTCTAAGTCATGAAAAATGTAAAATGTTGTTAATTGAAGGAGTGGTTCTAGGACATCATGTTACATCTGAAGGGATAAAATTTGATCCTACAAAGATTGAGGTCATCATTAGACTTCCACCCCCAAAAACTCAGAAAGAGGTGAGAATATTTCTTGGACATGTCAGATACTACTGACGATTTATTGAAAATTTTACAAATATTGTTGCACTTATGTTTGGATTGTTAATAAAATATGTTGATTTTGTTTGGACTGAGGAGTGTCAAACTGCCTTTGAAACCCTGAAATCTAAGCTGTTTGTGGCATAAGTTCTTAGAGGGCCCAATTGGACTCTCCCATTTCACATATCCATGGATT
>ML829684.1:18567-37786 GCA_009831015.1 Picea engelmannii
GAAATATGATTGACATTGCTATGATCCCAAGGACTAATGAGCCCATGGAGGGCGTAGTTTTTGATGTGCAGGACCATACCCGACGGACAGGTGCTAGAGGACCGGTACACATGGGGATATGATTAGCTCGGACCTCCATGGGGTTGAAGAGCCCATCAGATGGTTGTTGGGATGGTAGAGGCAGGACAATGTTGTGATGAGCCCTTGCACGAAGAAGACAGAAGGACGTTCCACCAAGATACCTTGGCAGAGCTCGGCCTAGGAAGGATCACCCACTGCAGATGGGATGATTGCTTTTGATGGACAGGACGTCACTTGAGGTAGTTGGACGTTTTTCTAGAGCATGTGGCAGTGTGCTGGGGTCATTTGGCACGTGTGGCAGCTTGGAGAAGCCCTAGAAGGGCCAACGTTTTGCTTCCTGGATGCTGATCTTGCCCAAAAAGGGCCAACGTCTTCCTCAGAGGGGCCTGATGTCTCCCTTTTGAGCTCATATTATGACATTTTTAGAATTTAATGTAAAAAACAATGTAATATTGTTAGTCAGCCTTGTCGGTTGTTTTATTGACCTATTTTTCTAATTAAAGGTCATTTGGATGATATAAAGAGAGGACGTTGCCTCTCATTTTCACATAACACAACTCACTCTCTTGTGAGAGAATCATTTTTAGTCTTTGTCTTGGGATTTTTGCTCTTGGAAGTGAGGCGCAACTCTTGTGGAGGATCATATTTGGCATTTTTATGGTGTTTTCTATCATTTGGAAGGTTTACAACTAGGTTTTGATAAGCTCTTCATTGATTTGTAAGTGTATTTCTCATGCAAAACTTCTTAAATGAATGGTTGTAGGTTAAATCTCTTGCATTTATTGTTACATTGTTATTATTGTGCTTAATGATTGAAACCCTAGGTAGCAAGAACACAAGTAGGTCCTTGCTACATGTCCCCATGATAGAAGACTTGTTTTAGCCATTGATTAAGGAGAATATAGCCTAGCTATTGCTACACTAATTCCCCTTTTTCTGCGTTAGTTTTCAAACATAATTTGAAGAAAGAAGACGTCCTAGGCCTAATTAACTTTACACCTAGGGTTTTGACTTTTAGGGTTTGAAGAGCCTTGCTCTTGCAACACTTTTCACCCTTAGATTTATGTTTTGAAGCTAGTTGTTTTGCCAAGGATTTTTAAGGAAAGAGGGAGGAGCATGAGGCCTTGCTTAAGAAACATCGGAATGAGCCTCCTCCCCTTAGGGTTTTGACTTTATGGCCCTGCCATTGCAGCACCATAAAGCCTAACTCTCTTGTCCTTGAATTTAGATTCTCCCAAGACTTTGCCCTTGTTTCTGACTCCATAACACCCTAAGGCACTAGTCTAACTCTCCAATGTTTAGCTTCTTGTGCCAAAACAACACTTTCAAACTTCTTAAATTTGAAACCCTAACTAACCCTAATGTCTAACTAACCCTAATTTGATGATGATGTCATGCCTAGTTTAAACTTTTGGTTGATTAAAAACGTTGTGGCTTAGTCATCTGATAATAGACATTGATGTGTTGATAATTTTCATTGGCCTATTTGCAAAACGTTGAGCTCTTTATCTATAGAACTGACCCTAGAACAAGGCTGACGTCACCTCTAGTAAGCTTGATGCAACAATCTTGTCTTGAATGAGCATTTAATGATATTTGATGCATGGTGTTAATTCAAATATTGATCTTATACATTGAATGTTATATCATTTCCAGTGTTTATTGAGAAGTAATATTATAAGCCATAGTCATTTTTGCAATCATTGACTTCGTCAATAATTACTGCTATTTATGCTCATGTATATTAAATGTTTATAGTCATTAATCTATGAAGTGCTAACCACTACTTGCATGTATTAGTTTTCTTGTTGCCTTGTCTCGCAAACAGGTGCCCTTTCTGTGTTTTATCTTCCTCTTGACTATCATCTTGGCGGTAATCTGTGAAAGGAAAAACTTACCTTGATTCTTTAACCCTTTGCCTTTCAAAACCCCAAATTGCCAGGGACGTCTCCCTTGGGTTTAGCCACCCTAAATAGAAAGAGCCCCCCATCGAGCTGATAGTGGGTGGGGAAGCTCCTGTTACGCCAGTTTGATCCTTACCTTTCAGCTTCCTGACCTAGACTACAAACTAAGCGATAACATTTTGGCGTCGTTGCTGGGGTACATTGAGTCAATATTCCTCAATGACAAAACCTTTGGTAAGCCTTGCCTCAGAGACTTTTCTTACAAGCTTACCTGACGACTCCACTACAACTTTTTCCCCCTATTATTTGATAGTTTCAAGAAAACTATCTAGCGACTCCACTGATGACAAATCCAACAATGACTTCACAATGGGACCCAGGAAACTATAGACCTTTGGATATGAGTAAAATCCCAGGATATCCCAGAAAAATGCCTCCTCTCTATGAGGATTTCCTCCCTCGTTTTGTTGGCATCAATGGAGAATGTCCCGAGTCTCACATGAGAAGATTTTGGGATTTCTTTCAATGCTTCCCTATCAACGACGAGGCTGAAGATTTGGTGATGAAACTCTTCTCTGCCTCCCTGCATGGAAGGGCCAGAAGATGGTATGAGAACCTTCCAGCTGCCAGCATCACTTCTATGGACCTTTTTGAAGAAGTTTTCCTTGCAAAATGGACCATGAAAATAGAAGATATACAATCATTGTTGAAAGAGCTTGAAGGCATAAAACAAACAGAGTCTGAGATTGTCAGAGCCTTTTGGGTTATGTTCCAGAGATTGCTTTACCAGATCCCACAAAGCCATCATCCTGAAGACAACTACCTCGTTTACCTCTATACTAATGGACTTCAAGGACATTTGAGCTTCCTTCTAAATAAGAAGAATCCAAAAACACTTGCAGAAGCTCACAACATGGCCATTCAAATTGAAAAGAGTCTTTTCTTGACCAGGACCAGTGCCATGGACACTCTCAGCTTGATAAAACTAGTTTCCCTTGAAACCTTTGCTGAAGATCCACAGGAGAGAAGGGAACAAGTTTCCAACTAGCAGAATGAGGACACGATTAAGGAGCAAGAACCTAAGCAAGATGATGAAGTATCCACCTATGCTCCTCCCGTTGATGAAGTCATCCAAGAAGTTGTTCCTCCTGTACAACAAAGTGATGATGAGGTTAGTCGCTTTCCTCTTCAAGATGCCAATGACACTGTGTATTCAGAAAATGAAGAAGAAAAGAAAGCTTTGAATGAAGTTGATGGCCCTTGCTATGCAATCAAAGATAAAGAAGTAGTCCACGAGGATGAAACAATGACACATGCTGAAAACATTGAGCTCCTTGAAGTTCCTGCGCAACAAGAAACAGTAAGTTACCCTCCACCCCTAGTTTTTGATGATTCTTTACCTTGTGATGAAGTGGAGGAGGAGGATGAGTTTTCAAATGCTTCAAACCCTGCATGCTATGACACAGATAGTGACACTGTTGATAACATTGATGAGTTCATACATGTTGGGAGACGTAGGTGGGATATAGTTGGTTATGACCTGGATCCCATCTATGACACTGAGAGCTGTTTCCAATTGTTTCCCTTGCAATTGTCACAACAGATTACTTCTGAACAATGGCAACAAGGAGATGAGGTTTTTACTTGTACCTTTCAAAAACCCGAGGATGACCTAGTACCTCATCCTTCTAATGATTTTCAGTCTTACCTTGAGATTTTTGATGAGTACCCTTCTGAGCATTTGGACTCTTTTCATGAAGATGATTGCCAACCACCGCTAAGCTCAGATTTTAATACAAGTAAGGACATTGTTTGCCTAAAAAAGGTTTCTCATGACTTTTCACCGCAACCACCTGTTATTACTTTGCCATGCTTTTCCATCAAAGGTGTAGTTGGGAAGTACCTTTTTTATGTTGAGTTTCCTCCTTGGCAAACCCTAGACTCCAAGGGTTGGTTGGGTAATGCTAGTTCCCATTAGTTTTTCAACTTTCCCTTGATAGTTTTCCAGTCGTCTACTAAATCTTTGTCGATCCCTTCCTTGACTTTAGAGCGTGAGGATGTCCTAGGTAACCAGTTTACAGACCCTTTGAGTCGGTTTTCTAAACCTTGTATTTTTCACGACCCTTTCTCGGATAGGATTGAGTACTTTTCTCAGAGATGGACTTGGTAGGATTTTACCCCTCCCACCCGCCTCCATGAGTTAGATTATGACTTTTCCGATGATATGATATACATTGTAACTCATGACATTTTTGTTCTTGATTTATCACTATTCTGGTTTATGATGAAGCACAAAGGTAGGTATTGTGGGACATTGTTGGATTGGCTTCATTGGTTGTTTGATTATACCAACATGTGGCCAACAGGTAAGTATAGGTGAGTGTTTTACTCTCTATTTACATTTATGATTACTACATGTACATGTATTATTTTGCGGGGTGGCAATACCACCCCACCTTTTGTCGTTGATGCTTTCTTGTCAAGTATGAGCAGGTCTACAGGTTTATGCTAGATATGCTAAGGTTCTCATGCACTCTACGGTGAGCACATGTCCCTGAGTTGGAGCTAGATGTTATCCCCGATATCTAGGTATAACTAGGAGATCGTGTTTCGAGGCCCACAGTTCCTAGACATGAAGTGTCGAGAGCTGGATTGACCTAAGCATGGCCCTAAAGGGCCCATCCTTCTCTTCTTCGCCAGACTTGTCTTGTTAGCAACAACAGCATCCATCACCATCGGCTTGGACTTGCATCGAAGAAGACTCTTGCTCCATAAGGTAATTGGTCCGAGGTATCATGGTATGTGTCATGTTTGATCATTATAATTTTCTTATATATGCATTAGGTTCCTTTTATTTCTGATGACTGCTTGGATCTTACACTAATCCACTTGACCATTTTTGGGGTAATTGACGGGATGACTTAGCAAGCTTGTATTCATGGGTTTTGGTTAGCCACCAAAGGGGATTTGCAGAGCCATCGTCCGCTCCCACCATTCTATCATTTTACATCTTATCTCCCATTCATCCATCCCATTCCCCTAGTCCAGCCATTAGGATGACCTTTTGAGGGTTACACTTTGTCTTGTGGGAAGAAGGGGCTAAAGGCCCAGAGGGTAAAAGCAGCTGGTAAAAGATAAAAGCCATAAGAAATGAAACCTAGAGATGCTTTGCCCAGGGGATCCCCAAGAAGGCAGTAAAAGGCCTCTCGATAAGAAACTAAAGGGACCCTAAGAAAAATAATAAAAAACAATACCTAACCAAGAGGACGGGAGGTCTCATCATGAGCCAACCCATTATGTTCATAGGTATCCAGCAGTATGACATTGCCATTATCTGGTCACCACGCCAAGGCAGTGACCTTTGGTTGCATGGCCAAGGGAAAGGGGGTCTCATCACGAGCCAGCCTTATCATCTCTGTGAAGATACCAGTGGGTAACACTATCAGCTCTGGTTACCATGCCAAGACAGTGTCCTCTGGTCAGACCTTGAAGTAAAAAAGAAAGAAAAGAAATAAAAGAAAAATAAAGGCAATAAAGGGCTCGGAAAAAATGCATCCATGACGGGTACAGCTCGCCTCCTACAAAGGAACCCATAGAAAACACCTGCCCTTGGTCTTACTATGACTAGACATCCCTAGACCATATCACCTCATAAAACATGGCTTGAATGATCCTCTGAGGAAACTTTCCTTCTCTTATGGGTATTTGCCCAATAGGTCATTCTGTTGGTTTGCTTCAGCTTTGTATAGTAGATCTGTGTAATGTCTTTAAGATTTTAGATGATATGCTAGGGATTTCATGCCTATATTTGACAAATTTAATGATGAAATATGATTGACATTGTTATGATCCCGAGGACTGATGAGCCCATGGAGGGCATATTTTTTGATGTGCAGGACCATACCTGACGGAGAGGTGCCAGAGGACCGGTACACATGGGGATATGATTAGCTCGGACCTCCATGGGGTTGAAGATCCCATCAGATGGTTGCTAGGATGGCAGAGGTAGGACAACGTTGTGAAGAGCCCTTGCATGAAGAAGACAGAAGGATGTTCCACCAGGACACCTTGGCAGAGCCTGGCCTAGGGGGGATCACCCATTGCAGATGGGACGATTGCTTTTGATGGACAGGATGTCACCTGAGGCAGCTGGACATTTTTCTGGATCATGTGGCAGTGTGCTGGGGTCATTTGGCACATGTGGCATCTTGGAGAAGCCCTAGAAGGGCCAACGTTTTGCTTCCTGGATGCTGATCTTGCCCAAAAAGGTCCAACGTCTCCCTCAGAGCGGCCTGACGTCTCCCTTTTGAGCTCATATTGTGACATTTTTAGCATTTAATGTAAAAAATAGTGTAATATTGTTAGTCAGCCTTGTTGGCTATTTTAATGACCTATTTTTCTAATTAAAGGTCATTTGGATGATATAAAGAGAGGACGTTGCCTCTCATTTTCACATAACACAACTCACTCTCTTGTGGGAGAATCATTTTTAGTATTTGTCTTGGGATTTTTGCTCTTGGAAGTGAGGCGCAACTCTTGTGGAGGATCATCTTTGGCATTTTTATGGTGTTTTCTATCATTTGGAAGGTTTACAACTAGGGTTTGATAAGCTCTTCATTGACTTGTAAGTGTATTTCTCATGCAAAACTTCTTAAATGAATGGTTGTAGGTTAAATCTATTGCATTTATTGTTACATTGTTATTATTGTGCTTAATGATTGAAACCCTAGGTAGCAAGCACACAGGTAGGTCCTTGCTACATGTCCCCATGATAGAAGACTTGTTTTAGCCATTGATTAAGGAGAATATAGCCTAGCTGTTGCTACACTAATTCCCCTTTTTTTGAGTTAGTTTTGAAACATAATTTGAAGAAAGAAGACATCCTAGGCCTAATTAACTTTACACCTAGGGTTTTGACTTTTAGGGTTTGAAGAGCCTTACTCTTGCAACACTTTTCACCCTTAGATTTATGTTTTGAAGCTAGTCGTTTTGCCAAGGATTTTTAAGGATAGGGGGAGGAGCATGAGGCTTTGCTTAAGAAACACTGGAATGAGCCTCCTCCCCTTAGGGTTTTGACTTTATGGCCCTGCCATTGCAGCACCATAAAGCCTAACTCTCTTGTCCTTGAATTTAGATTCTCCCGAGACTTTGCCCTTGTTTTTGACTCCATAACACCCTAAGGCACTTGTCTAACTCTCCAATGTTGAGCTTCTTGTGCCAAAACAACACTTTCAAACTTCTTAAATTTGAAACCCTAACTAACCCTAACATCTAACTAACCCTAATTTGATGATGATGTCATGCCTAGTTTGAACTTTTGGTTGATTAAAAATATTGTGGCTTAGTCATCTGATAATAGACATTGATGTGTTGATAATTTTCATTGGCCTATTTTCAAAATGTTGAGCTCTTTGTCTATAGAACTGACCCTAGAACAAGGCTGACGTCACCTCTAGTAAGCTTGATGCAACAATCTTGTCTTGAATGAGCATTTAGTGATATTTGATGCATGGTGTTAATTCAAAAATCGATTTTATACATTGAATGTTATATCATTTCCAGTGTTTATTGAGAAGTAATATTATAAGCCATAGTCATTTTTGCAATCATTGACTTCGTCAATAATTACTGCTATTTATGCTCATGTATATTAAATGTTTATAGTCATTAATCTATGAAGTGCTAACCACTACTTGCATGTATTAGTTTTCTTGTTGCCTTGTCTCGCAAACAGGTGCCCTTTATGTGGTTTATCTTCCTCTTGACTATCATCTTGGCGGTAATCTGTGAAAGGAAAAACTTACCTTGATTCTTTAACGCTTTGCCTTTCAAAACCCCAGATTGCCAGGGACTTCTCCCTTGGGTTTAGCCACCCTAAATAGAAAGAGCTCCCCATCGAGGTGACAGTGGGTGGGGAAGCTCCCGTTACGCCAGTTTTATCCTTACCTTTCAGCTACCTGACCTAGACTACAAACTGAGCAATAACAGTTCTTTCTTGTAACATCCTCGACCATCCACCTCTGCCAGGCAACACTACCCAACAACCTTATCTTTTCCCAACTAGCTCTGATACCATTTTGTAACATCCCCAACCACCATCAGGCCAGGAAACATCACTTCCTAGACGTCTCTCTTAGCTCTGATACCATTTTGTGTATTTATATGCATGCATATCTAACACAAAATAATAGTTACAACATTTTGTTCATTGCACTTATTCATGCGGAAATAATCATTAAAACGTACATACAACATATTCTAATATACACAGATTAATGCAGAAATAACAGTAAGCCTAGACATACAACATATATGAAAAATCCAGGCATTACTCATCAATCATAAAACACGTACAATTACACAACATACAATCAACAAAGATTTGGTACTTATCTTTTAATAGATGACCACCAACTATGTGCAGACCTTCCACAAACCTCCCAGCCTTGGACCACATTTCTCATCACCCTCAACATTGGGTCACCCCTAAGCTAGGACTAAACTTCATCGAGAAAGGGATTCCTAGGCTTGGCAAGGGAAAAAGGAAAGTTGCATAGGTCAACAGGAAGGATTATCTCCCAGGGCTAGCTCACACTAATAGCCTACAACCTCTCATTCCCCACATGCCTGTCCCACCCCAGGAAGTGTGCCCCTTCTCTACTCAACAGTCCTTTGGCTAGCCCACTTCCCTTCCAGGGCTTCAACAATAGGACGGACATGAATTCTCCGCGCACTATAGCTGCAGTTGGGCTCCCTCTGGGAAATCACTTCCCCAACAACCTCTCACCTAGAGAGAGTTTCTTGCAAGCCTGACAACCTTCTTCTTCAGTCCATGGGCCTGAGAACCTGCTTCTTCAGTCTAACTTTTAATTCAAATCTTGAAAAGGTGATGGGGAAAAAAAATCTCAGTAAAGAACAGATGATGGCAACAAGCCACACTCAGTCAAGGAACTACATGGGATGCAATGACCAATAGTTAAGACATAACACGACTTAGGAAGTTACAGGGTGCGTGCTTGTTTAGAGGTCGACAAAGGAGATGATGGCTCAGTACATGAGTCAGTGGGTGAATCTAGTAGGGTGGCAGACTTGTGAGCAAGCGAGGGTCGCAAGAATGGTAAGGAGGAACCTCAAACGAGCTGGATTTCCCAGTTATAAATGACATGCGCCCAAGCTGACACATGTCTTCCTAAAGCTGCATGAGCTCCACTTAGCACTAGTTCTCCTTTTTCCCAGGAACTTAAGACAACACCTATCATGTCCACCTTAGCCTTTAGGAAATAATGATAAAATATTATCCCCTTAGAGCTAATCCCTCTAGATTAGCCCCTAGGCCTAGACACTTAGCCCCCTCCTTTACCCTACCTAGTGGAGCTTAGTCCCCCATAACTCTTTCTTTGTGTTCGGTCTACATGTAGAAGTGTAATTTTATTAATGATATGTGTATTTACATATACAAAAATCAGGCTCGTGGCCTTAAGCATCTAGGCTCTCCGGCATAATAAACATATAAGTCTTCAACTTATAAACACTTGGCTCACCAACGTATAAACATAATTACAATTTAGCAGGGGTTCGACCTTGGGGTGTTACAATCCCCTCCCCTTTTTTTTGCACTGTCCTTAGTGCAACTTACTTACACAACAACAACAAGATTTCCAAAACCTTCAAAAATATGCGGGTACTCTGCCCGCATAGCATCTTCATGCTCCCATGTTGCATCCTCGGGATCGTACTAGGTCCACTGAACTTTTACAATCCCTATGGCTCGATTTTTGAAATTCTTTCTTTTCTGGTCTAGTATACGCACCAGATGCACCTGAAAATCTCTTTCCTGCTCCACCTGAATCACATTCCAATCAATAACATGATTAGAATCAGGTACATATTTCTTAATAAATGACACATGAAATGCATTATGTATAGACATGCATGCAGGAAATGTGAGCCTATATGCTACTGGACCTATCCTCTCTAGGATTTCAAATGGCCCACAATATCGAGCTGCCAACTTTGAACAATTTCCCAACTTCAGGGAGCTTATATTGGCCTTCACTCTCAGGAATACATGATCCCCTACTTTAAATTCCCCGTGAGTTTTATTCTTATCAACATAACTTTTATGCCTATCTTGGGAAGCCTTCAAATTATGCTTGATATTCATCATTTGTTCTTCCATTTCCTTGATCAACTCTGGCCCAACCACTGCCCTATTAGCTGGGTTGTCCCATCTTACTGGGGTGTTTCACTTTCTGCCATAAATTGCTTCAAATGCACTCATCTTCAATGATGCTTGATACCCATTGTTGTAGGCAAATTCTACCAAGTGTAAATAATCCTCACATTTAGATGGTTTGTCCATCACATACATCCTTAGAATGTCCTCTATCATTTGGTTCACCCTTTCTATTTTCCCATTCGACTCAGGATGATATGCTATGATAAAGTTTAGATTTGTTCTGAATCCTTTCAATAACCCCTTCCAGAACTTTGATGTAAACTTTGGGTCTCTATCAGACACAATTGTCTTGGGTAAGTCATGAAAGTGTGCTACTTCCTTCATATAAATATCAGTAACACTAGTTTCCTTATGAGTAGTATTCATAGGAATCAAATGGGAAGCTTCAGTAAGCTTTTCCACCACCACCATGATTGCATCATGTTGCTTGTTCATTCTGGGCAATCCTGTGATGAAATCCATTGTTACCACTTCCCATTTCCACTCAAGAATGGGTAATGGCTGCATTAAACCAACTGGGTGTCTATGCTCAGCCTTTACCTTTCGACATTCCAAACATTTGGAAATAAAATTAGTAATTTCCCTCTTCATGCCTGGCCAATAATATTGGCTTTTGACTGTTGAAATTGTTTTATGATATCATGGGTGTCCTGCATAAGGTACATTGTGCATTTCTTTTAAAATCACACTCCTCAATTCAGAAGAGTTGGGTACATAAACTCTGTTTCTGTATAGGAGGATTCCATCAATTCCCAATTCATAATCCTCAACCTTCTGCTGCATTTTACCTTGCTGCAATTTTGTTACCAATTCCATGTACTATGAATCTGATTTCGAAGCCTCTACAAATTTGTCTTTCAAATTTGATTGGTACATGCTAATGGTTGTAGCATGAAACTCATGCACTCTTCTACTGAGTGCATCAGATACTTTGTTCTCTTTCCCCTTGATATGATTTATATCAAAGTCATATTCACTGAGAAACTCTAACCATCTTCTTTTCCTGACATTTAGAGTTGGCTGATCAAACAAATACTTCAGACCATTATGGTCTATCCTCAGCTCAAACCTATTTCCCATGAGGTAGTGCCTCCACTTATTCAAGGCCTGCACTATGGTTTCCAACTCCAAATCATGAGTGGCATAGAACCTTTCATGCTCCTTCAAATTCCTTTATTCATAACATAAAACAAATCCATTTTGACTGAGGAATCCACCCAGTCCTTCTTTACATGCATCTATGCATACAATGAGGTCTTCATTTGGATCTGCAATCCTCATAATTGGAGCACTGGTTTATAGTTTCTTCAATTGCTGGAAGCTTCTTTCACATTCTTCCGTCCATTGAAATTTCTTCCCCTTCCTTTGCAAGGAAGTGATGGGGTGAGCTATTCTCGAAAACCCTACAATGAACCTTCTGTAGTAACCATCTAGACCCATGAAGGATATGAATTCTGTCACATTCTTAGGTGTTTTCCACCTTTTAATGGCTTCTATATTTTCAGGGTCCACTATTATCCCATCCTTTGAAATGATATGCCCCAAGTAGTGAATTATGTTTTGATAAAATAAGCACTTGCTTAATTTGGCATACATCTGATGCTCTCTTAGCACTTGCAACACCATCCTTAAATGATTCTCATTCTCTTGCTCTGACTTGGAATATACAAGGATGTCATCCAAAAAGACAATTCCAAACTTGTCTAAATATTCTCAGAAAACACCATTCATTAAGCACATGAAAACAGCTGGTGCATTTGACAACCCAAATGGCACCATTGTGAACTCATAATGACCATACATTGTCTTGAAGGCGGTCTTGTTGATATCTTCCTCTTTAATCCTTACCTAATGGTATCCTGACTTGAGATCTATCTTTAAAAATATCTGTGCATCCTTCAATTGATCAAAGAGATCATCAATCCTTGACAGAGGATACTTGTTCTTTATAGTTACTTTATTCAACTGTCTGAAGTCGATGAAAAATATCAATGTCCCATCTTTCTTTTTCACGAACAAGACTAGGGCACCCCAAGGTGACACACTCGGGCGCATATACCCCTTCTTCAGAAGTTCTTCAAGATGCATTTTCAACTCCTTCAGCTCTGGTGTACTCATTTTGTAAGGAGTCTTTGACATTGGAGCTGCTCCAGGCATTAAATCTATAGAGAAATCAATATCTCTCTTTGGGGGTAGTCTTGGTACCTCCATGAACACATCTTCAAAACATTCCAGGACTGCATGATCCTCCAAATTTGGCATCTTATCCTTAGGTGCTTCCTCCATATGGGATGAAAATATTTGACTGCCCTTCCTGTAGCATTTCTTCAGCTGTATTGCTGAAATTTCTGTAATAGTCACTGCCCTAGGAATTCCTTGGAATGTTCTCTAATTTCCTTCCTCATCTAGGAAAGTGAATGCCTTATTACGATAGTCTAAGATGGCATGGTGTTGGTCTAACCAATCCATACCAATCAGGAAGTCATAAGAACCTAAAGGCAAGATGTTCAAATATGCCCTTGTGCCCAGTACATTCATGTCCATAATACATGACTTAACCATCTCATTGAATTTTCTTTTGGCTCTAGTAGCCAGCTGCACCAACCAATATTTTCCATGCTTGTTTCTTGGTAAATGCAAAATTTCCACCATCTTAGGATCTATATAACTATGACTAGCTCCTAAATCAATTAAAATAGTAATGGTTTGGTTGTTGATAATACCTTCCACTTCAATCATATGTGATTGATACTCTGCTTGCTTGTTTTCCAAGGCTTCATAGATCCTTGGTATATTTTTCCCATATCCCCCACTGTTTCAGCTCACTGAACATTGTGAACAAGTCTCACTTTGTCACTTCTGTGAGGACAATCTCTAAACATATGATCACCTTTACAACCCCAACATTGAATAGGTTGTTGCCTTGGCCTTTGACCACCTGTCTCAATTGTTTTGGGTTCTCTAGAAGTTGGTTGTCCCTGAGGATTATTTCTGAAGAATGGTGTCTTAATTCACTTCTTCCTCTGATCCATCTTGAATTTCTTCTTGTCTTCCCAAGCTTTTTGGAAAGTTGGCCTTTCTTTTTGCTGATCATATAGGCACTTAGCTCGCCTTATGGTCTCCTCCAATGTTTTGGGATAATCATATTGTATTTTTTCATTGATGAATGGTGGAAAACCACTCATGTACTTATGAATATTGATTGTCTCATCCTTGATGAAAGAAACATACTTCAACAATTCTAAAAACCTTCTTTCATACTCATCAATGGACATGCTTCCCAGCTTGACTTCAAAGAACTCTTTCATTTTCTTATCATGGTACCTCTTAGTCAAGTATTTATTTTCAAAATACTTCTTGAATTCCCTCCAAGTAACATTTTTCTCATCAATGTGTTGCACCTGCACAAGTTTATCCCACCACATGGATTCCTTACCTTTGAGTTGATAGATGGCAATTCTTCCTTCTGCATGAGAAGAATAATTATGCAATTGAAAACAATTTCTCATGCCCAACAACCATGTCTTTGCATCGTCATCRGGATTCTTGTGCTCCCCATCAAAYGTATGAGGTTTTATTTTGTTCATTTCTCCTCGTAGCTYATCCACCCTAGACTGCTTATGCTTCCTAAYAKGGGATAGACTTGAGTTGTTGTGTACTCTCTTATTGGAATGTCGTGGGGAGTATTGGTGATGTYTGTTGTCACTTTTTGTTCTTCTRTGAMTTCTTGATTTGMTYDAGCCACTCTCCTTATCCAATTTATTTTCTATTCTTTCYAGGCTCTGCATCAACTTTATGTTGAATTCTCCYTRTTGCTCCCTAGATTTCATGAGATTTTTGTTATCTRCTCGGTGAGTTTGGACACATTTCTGCAACTTTTTAATTATTTTCATCATGTTCCCTTCTTTATTTATTTCTTCTCCATGCCCATTAGGGTTTGTCCCTTCAACTCCCAAATAGACATCCATTCCTCTAGMTTCATTTTCYGAAATGTAAGCATCTTGTGCCTCCCCCATTTCTCTGCACTATGCGACAATTTGGTTCRATTTCGAMAATTGTTAATTCTACAAAATGTGCAGTCAACCGAATTTTTGTCAGGCTAATAGACTTAAWAAAAAAAAAATTCTAGAATAAACCAATCTGATTCAATAAAAGTAATATCARATTCCATTTTCAGTGGGTCTTGGTCRGTCAAGAACCCCTCGRGCTTCTATCTCTAAGCCTCRCTCTRTTATGCAACAAATTTTTGGGCATTAGCCCCTTTTTCTTCTGCCCTTGGTTTGCATGGGACCACTATTGTGACCCAGTGCTAATAATTTGGGTGCTTATCCAAAGCCTTGAAACTTTGGGTTCTAGGCTTTTGAGTTTTCCCTTTTTTTTGCGCATCCCAACATCACATAACAACAAACTATAGAACACACTAAGAACGATGGATCTACAGTCCACATTCCTTGCTCCGATCTATAGTGGATATGAGCTTCAGAAATTTCTTCCTTCTATTCCTTCATGCACCATTCCTTTCAGAGTGTCAAGTTTCTGGACTTCACGATCTTGGGCTAGAAGTCCACTGGGGTCCATGGTTTCCGTGCTTGAACTAATAAATACTGTGATGTCAAATCAAACTTAGTACCTTTCCAAATTGCGGGGACATGGGTTGGTGTTTTTGGAGTAACCCGCCGATCATTCCACAATTGTCCCCACACTGACACGTACCCCTTATGGGAAACCATGGTTTGGATTGTGGGACCTCCTTGTAGAATTATCTTCCGCGCAACTTTGATCTACGCAATGCCGCCGACCATCGATCTTGATAGATTGTGATCAAATTTATGTGGGCTCGATCTGGATAACTTCTTCACCAAGATTAACCACCGTGTTCCACCACCAGGAGTTCCACGTGGCAAGACACATGAAGATAACACGCCGCCCAATTAGGCGGGTGACATATGTCACATTCTAACTGCATTTCTATCTTACAAAGGTTCTTAACTCACTGACACATGGCACACACCCCATGTGTCCACATTATCCCTAGTGACATCAATAGGCCACATCACTTTGGGACTTCAGACTTCGGGCTTCGGGAGATTTCTCCTTAGCCTACCCCATTTCTCTCAAACACTGAATTCTCAAACAAACCAATCTTCTGACACATGTCTCCTTCGATGAACGATCCAGATTGTCTCCAGACTTCGGAACTTTAGAGCTTTGGGCTTTGAGACTTTGGGAGTTTTCCACTCTATTCAGACCTTGTTTATCTTGAATGCCATATTCTTGAACAAGTCAATCTGCCGACACATGTCCCTCTGATGAATGGTCTAGATGAACTCTAGACTTCGAGACTTTGAAAGTTTGCACATCAACACACTCCATTTCTCCCAAGCGTTGAATTCCTGAACAAGCTAACTTGTCGACATGTGTTCCTTGCTTGGATCGATGGATAGGAAATGCACGAAGTTTTCTCTGTCTTCTCTACATGTGACCCAGAGCTTTGACCTCAGCTTAACCTTTGGGCACTTATCTCACTTTGCAAGATCGACAGTCATGTTTTAAGGGACCATGAATATCAATGGCCAGGATTGATTACAGAAACTCAACTTGCTCACGCTTTCATTTCCTTCCCGATCTCTGTAATGTGAAGATGCTCATCCGTAGTGGGATCGATATCCATCATTAATCTGTTGATCGAGAAATATCAATGACCCCAAGGGATTGCATAGTCTCAACTTGCTCTCGCTTTAATTTCCTTCTCGATTTTCACAATGGATCCCCACCTTCACTCTCCCTTCAATGAGACCTGACAGTCGTGACTTAATCTTTGCTTGGTCTAATAGGTTATCTTTCTCTCGCCCAGATCTAACAACCCAACACCACGAATGTTGTGATTTTTTTCTTTGTGGCCATTTCTTAAACTTGTTACATCCTCCTGTGTTTCTGAACACAGTCCAAGTATTCTTTCAACGCCCTTATGGCACTTTGTACCTTAAAATTCTCTGGACTTTCTACATCAATATTATCGTTCGTGGCCCATCCAGGTTTCGGGTAGAAACCATGGGTTCTGAACTTGATTTTTGTCCATTATGACAACAATTCTTTTTCAAAACTTTTTCTTCAACTTCCACTAACATGGCCCATCCAAGATTAGTGTTGAAACTAGGGCTTTGATACCATTTTGTAATGTCCCCGACCATCCACCTCTGCCATGAAACGCTACCCAACAACCTTATCTTTCCTCAACTAGCTCTAATACCATTTTGTAACGTCCCCAGCCACCATCAG
This sequence comes from Picea engelmannii, assembly GCA_009831015.1. NCBI lineage: Eukaryota > Viridiplantae > Streptophyta > Pinopsida > Pinales > Pinaceae > Picea > Picea engelmannii. The sequence continues at coordinate 35,071 of ML829684.1, forward strand.
GCCGGGCAACATCACTTCCTAGATGTCTCTCTTAGATCTGATACCATTTTGTGTATTTATATGCATCCATATCTAACGCAAATTAATAGTTACAACATTATGTTCACGCCACTTATTCATGCAGAAATAATCATTAAAACATACAGAAAACATATTCTAATATACACAGATTAATGTGTAAATAACAGTAAGCCTACACATACAACATAAATGAAATATCCAAGCATTACTCATCAATTATAAAACATGTACAATTATACAACATACAATCAACAAATATTTGGTACTTATCTTTCAATAGATGACCACCAATTGTGTGCAGACCTTCCATGAACCTCCCAGCCTTAGACGACACTTCTCATCATGCTTAGCAGTGGGTCACCCCCGAGCTGGGACTAAACTCCACCAGGCAAGGGATTCCTAGGCTTGGCAAGGGCAACATGAAAGTCGCATAGGTCAACAGGAAGGATTATCTCCCAGGGATAGCTCACACTAATAGCCTACAACCTCTCATTCCCCACATGCCTATCCCACCCCAGGAAGTGTGCCCCTTCTCTACTCAACAGTCCTTCGGCTGCCCCACTTCCCTTCTAGGGCTTTAGCAACAGGCCGAATAGGAATTCTCCGTGTACTATAGCTGCAATTGGGATCCCTCTGGGAAATCACTTCCCAAACAACTTCTCACCTGGAGAGAGTTTTTTGCAGGCCTGACAACCCGCTTCTTTAGCCCATGAGCCTGACAACCTACCTCTTCAAACCATAGGCCTAACAACCTGCTTCTTTAGTCTAACTTCTAATTCAATTCCCAAAAAGGTGATGGCAACAAAAAAGATCAGTAAATAACATACGATGACAATAAGCCACATTCATTCAAGGAATTGTGTGGGCTGCAACGACCAACAATTAAGACACAACATGGCTCAGGCAGTTACAGGGTGTGTGCTTGTTCAGAGGCTGATGATGGAGATGATGGCTCAGTACATGAGTCAGTGGGTGAATCGGGTAGGGTGGCATACTTGTGAGAAGGCGAGGGTCACGAGAATGGCGAGGAGGAACCCCCAATGAGTTGACTTTCCCAGTTATAAACTGCATGCACCCAAATTGACACATGTCTTCCTGAAGATGCATGAGCTCCACTTAACACTCGTTCCCCTTTTTCCCAGGAACTTAGGACAACACCTATCATGTCCACCTTAGCCTTTAGGAAATAATAATAAAATATTGTCCCCTTATAGGTAAACCCTCTATCTTAGCCCCTAGGCCTAGACACTTAGCCCCCTCCCTTACCCTACCTAGTGGAGCTTAGTCCCCCATAACTCTTTCTTCGTGGTCGTTCTACACGCAACAATGTAATTTTATTAATGATATGTGTATTTACATATACAAAAATGAGGCTTATGGCCTTAAGCATCTAGGCTCTCTAGCCCAATAAACATATAAGTCTTCAGCTTATAAACACTTGACTCACTAGCCTATAAACATAATTACAATTCAGCAGGGGTTCAGTTTTGGGGTGTTACATTTCTTATGCTTGTAAATGCATGAGAATAGGTTACCGAGCTCATTATTTGTTCTTTCTCGTGCTTGTTAATACATGAGAATAGGTTATCGAGTATACTTTTATCTCTTTTTTGGACTCGTAAAAGCTATACAAAAAAGGAACTCTTTGGAGTCTCCTTTAAGCTCTTTTCAGATTCTCTAAACATGAAAAGATTGTCGTGTGAGCTTTTTTCCTTTCAAACTCATTAAAAGGTTAGAAAGGGCATCTTTCGAGTGATAATTTACCCATTTTTTGGCTTTGTTAGACTAATTACGAAAAATGAATACTCTAGTCAAGCATGATTAGAAGAGTTCTCATAGGTATTGTTTTATATGTTTCCAGACCCTGGAGACTAACTTTACAAAAACGTTCATTGTGGAGTCTTCTTTACGATCTTTTCAGACTCTCTAAACATGAAAATACCATCGAGTTTACCTTCTTTGGACTTTTAAAACCAAACATTGAAGGACCCATCTGGGACCGAACCCCTCCTTCCTCAGGTTCGTTAAAAATATGTCTAGAGACTCATCGCCAGATGAGCTATATTGAGCATCTGTTATCCTCCTCAAGCTCATAAAATTAAAAAAACAAAGTTACCAACTTAATGAGAAATGTGACCTCAAAACAAGAACTCTATCCATTAAAACCCATATTTTTGCATAAAAAACATGAAAATCAACCCCCAAATCAAAAAGTGGTGCTACCGGTAGCACCATTTTTTGTAACCGGGTCAAAATTACAACTTTTTTCAATCATGGACTTAAAGGATCAAATGGTTGCTCAGAAAAACTTTAAAATCCATCCCTAAATCAAAAAGTGGTGCTACCGGTAGCACCACTTTTTCTAACCAGGTCAAAATTACAACTTTTTTCAATCACGACCTTAAAACATAAACATTTGCTTAGAAAAACCTTAAAATCAACACCTAAATAAAAACATGAGGCTACCTATAGCAAAATGTTTTTTATAAATGTTAAAATTGCAACTAATTACGACCTAATTGAAACTGTGGCCTTGAAAACAAATCCCTACACAAATAAAAAACCCAAAATTGGGTCATAAATGGTCACTTGAAAATTTATTTACTATTTTTTTTTTTTAATTTACATTAAAAAATAAATAAAGAAAAAGGAGAAAATATTCACAAATTTTTTTAATGAAGACATAAACACATTT
>ML829685.1:0-13210 GCA_009831015.1 Picea engelmannii
ATATATATATATATATATATATATATATATATATATATATATATAAACACATTATCTTGCATATAACATATATTAAATAATAAATATATTAAATTTTAAACAATTATGTAACTAACATATATATTATATAACCTATACTATAAATTGTTAGAAATAATAGGTGTTCTCGTTTCACCGTAGACAATATAGCAATATTGTCACCCAACCATAAGCACAAAGGACACCACCGAGCACCTTAACCTTGACAGATAGAATAATTTTGTAAGCAAACCCTATAACCAATAGCCAACCAAGGTAGCGTACCTCTCTCCAAAGCTAGCGTACCAAGCAGAAAGTCCAAACCATAACCAAAGACCAAGTCACCACTGCAGCAGTTGCACCTCTCCTCCAATCATGCGCACCACTTGTCCTTATGCAGTTGTGAGAGTGAATGTATCCAAATGAGCTCTAAGCCCTCTATTTACATTGCTCAAATTCACTTGACTGGGTCGACTTCTCTTCCTAGAGGCTAATAACTCAATATTAATTATTCTCTTGAGTCGACTTGTCTTCTAGGGTTATTATCCAGCATTTTAGGGTTTTTATTGCTTCCCAGAATATTCTAGTCTCGTCAAAGGTTACACGTAGAGGTTAATACCTCCCACAACTACCATAATATCAACACTCCCTCCTAGCTAGGGAGGTATTAAAGGCAATGGTCTTGGGCACAAACAGACCATTCAACCAGTAGCAACAACATAGCCACACAGGCTATCTCGTGATCACATCACGAGCACCATCACCACTATCAGTATCATCTAATAGCATCAACTACATCATCTCTCGAGGCCATACTCCATCTGAGTAATTGGGCATGATGCTGAAAAAGTCACTCACTCAACAGAGTGATACAAGGATCATTCTTCTAATCCGGACGTACGTCGTAAAAGAATAGTTGTCCCAATTGATGCTCAAAGCCCCGCAATGGGCTACAAGGATCATTCTTCTAATCTGGACCTACGTCCTAGAAGAATGTCAGTCCTCCCAAATGTTGAAAGCCACCCTATGGACTACAGAGACCATTCCTACAGGAATGTCAGTCTCAGACTATTTTCTAATTGGGTCATATGTACCATAGAGATCAGTCTCTACCCATACGCCTTAGAAAATATCGATCCTGAACCATTTTCCTAATCGGGCCACAATTTGTGCCTTAGGAAAATACCAATCCATGATACATCAGCAATCTTTCAACCTGGACCATTCTCCATAGAGAGAATGTCTGTCCACCAACAAACTGACTATTCATCTAGCTAACAATCATCTCCAACACTAGTGGTAGTCTCCATGGCAATCTGATAGTAGCATACAGCTGCTACGATGCCATCCAATAGAACACAATTGTGTCTATTCATAGTAGTATACAACTACTATCCAGTGGTACGCAACCACTCCTAGTAGCACATGGCTACTAACCAGTGACATGTAGTCACGACCACTGGATCACATCCACCACAATAGCATACAACTACAATCCAAAGACATACAGTCTCTACAACAATCATATCATATGATATCAACCTGCATAAACAATATCATGATACGAACTGAATCATCTGGCCACTCTTCCACTCACATCTGTGAGATCTGGAAGAGCATCTACCCTCGAAAAGTTAAACATCAGCCATGGGTTGTCTGGACTATTCTTCTCAAGCATAGAAGAATAATTCTCCCTGATTTCTGAACCTGGCCCATTCAACCTAACTGGGCCATTCTTCTGACACGATTCACAGTGCAACCTGGAGAGAATGAGCCTGCCCTAGGGAATGATTGTTCCTGATTGCTGAACCTTGACCATTCAACTTAACTAGGCCATTCTTCCGGCATGATTCACAGTGCAACCTAGAGAGAATGAGTTTTCCCTAGGGAATGATTGCTCGGACCATTTCCTACGGAAATGACTGTCCTGCACCAACCTCCTACATCGAACCATTCTTCGAAAATGCTCACAACTGTGAACTTCGAAAGAATGACTGCCCAGAGAGATGAACCATTTTGCTTGACCACTTCTCAGAGTGACTACCAAGGAGAATGACTGTCCTAGACCATTCCCCCACACTGACCACAAGGGGAATCGTTGTCTATGGTACATCATCAATCTGTCGGACCATTTTCGTTACGAAAATGAGTGTCTGTTCTGGACCATTTTCCGAACTGGAAAATGATTGTCCATGAGAAATCTAGGACCACTTTTCGGACTGGAAAGTGACTGCCCAACGTAGACCATTTTCCAAACTGGAAAATGACTGTCCATATATCAATAACATATCAGTGCTCCCTCCCAACCTGGGGAGTAATTACTTCCCTTTCCAATAAGGAAATCATCTCCACGAGTCCCAGCTTGTCCATTAAGTACGCAAACTTTTCATTTTGGACAGAGCCTTTACCAAAATATCTACTCATCTGTGGAGATATACTGGAGAACCACTTCTCCACTCTGAACTTTATCACGGAGAAAATAGTACTTGATCTCAATGTGCTTCGACCTGTCATGGAACACCGGGTTCTCTGAGAGCTTCACACAGCTTTGGTTATCACAATATATCACGGTCGAATCCAACACCTGATCAAACAGTCCAAAAACCAGCTTACGAAGCCACATTGCTTCCTTACAAGCATCACAAGCTGCAATATGCTCTGCTTCTGCAGTGTTGAGTGCAACAGACTTCAGTTTCCTACTAGCCCATGATATCGTGGCAAACTTAAACATATCCAAGAAGTACTTCTTATGTTATCTGCATTCTCTGCCCAATCTAAATCGATAAATCCATGCAGTTGTATATCATAACTCAAATGTCTCACGAAGACATCTCAAGGCATGCTTTGCAATTATTCAATTTTCATGGCTAGGTTCCACCTGAAACTATTTTCACAGCAAAGCAAATATCTGGCTAAGTATTCTCCAAATACATCAATGAACCATTCAATTGTCGATACAGGGACAGGTCTACTGGATCAGAGTCTCTCAACTTCTTCAGATCTGTCATCATGGGAGTTTGCCATGGATTTGCAATCCATCATCCCGGACTTTTGAAGAACCGTTTTCATACACTTCCTCTATCATAGGAAGTTTTCACCATGCTTCTGTTGTACATGAGAGGCTCTGCGCCACGTTGCTTGAATCCATACAAGTTCTTCTTCTATCTGCATACATGGGTTTCTTTCTAGTATACCTCAAAACCTTGAGGTTGCTCTGTTAAAATTAAGCAGTTGCAAGAGCCATTCTCCAGAAGGATGGAAAAGACCCTAGCTGAGATCTAGGGCCCCCAGTACACTCCTGGGGTTCTTGGTCTGGGACCAAGCAGTTAGAGCCATGGAAAAAGACCCTAGTGAGGGCCCCCAATGTATTGTTGGGGTTCTTGGTCAAGGACCAAGCAGTTTGATGATGTAAGTCCCTAGATGTGTTCTAGGGCCCCTGGATGTGTTCCAAGGAATCCTTGCTTGGTGCTTGGATTGATCCTTGGTTGTGTACCTTGGTGGATAAGACCCTAGTGGTGATCTAAGGCCCCCAGATGTGTTCCGAGGTATCCTGGTCTGGGACCAGGCAGTTCTTGGTCAAGGACCAAGCAGTTTGATGATATAAGTCCCTAGATGTGTTATAGGGCCCCTGGATGTGTTCCAGGGAATCCTTGCTCGTGCTTGGATTGATCCATGGTTGTGTACCTTGGTGGATAAGACCCCAGTGGTGATCTAGGGCCCCCGGATGTATTCTGAGGTATCTTGGTCTGGGACCAAGCAGTTCTTGGTTAAATACCAAGACGAGATGATGTGTGATCTTCTTCTCTCCCAGGATGGTCCATGAGACCTAGGAGCAGTTAAGAAGAAGGACATGATCACATCAGTGACTTTCCTCTTATGCTGGGATGATGAAAGATTATATGTTATCATGAGACTTATGTGGACATCTTGCCATTGAAGAAGAGCCCTTTGACTTTGTCTTGTTGTCTCCCCTTGCTTGGGCCACGTCTTTCTTAATGTTTATTGTGGTATTGGTCTTTTCTAGTCACTTTGACTTGTTAACTTTCTAATTAATATTTTTATAATTAAAATGTTAATTATTTTTTTATTTTGTTTTATTTGGGTTTTAATTAACCCCAAACTCCTTCCTAAACTATAAAAAAACCTCACCCCTCACTCTCATATTCATATTCTTCCTCCCACACTTCTCTTGGTCTGATTTTGCTGCAGCTACTCTTGTTTAGTTTTGATTTTTGGGTGCAGCCTCCTTGGAGTATTTTTCTCTTGTTATTTTAAGGTGCGGCCTCCTTGGAGTATGTCTTGTGTTGGTGTAGGGTACGGCTGCCTTGATTTTTGGTCTCCTCTTGTTGTGTTAAGGTGGTGCGGCCCTCTCCTCTTGTTGGTTGAGGTGGTGCGGCCCTCTCCTCTTGTTGTTCCTGTGCCGCGGCCTCCTCCTCCCTCTTCTCCAACCTGTCATTGATCCTCCTTAGCCTATCGTTGATCCTCCTTATACTGTCGTTGGTGTCTTTCATGTGTGTTGTTGTCACCTAGTTATTTCCAGCCTCTAGGGCCTGATAAGACAGCCCTAAGACTGYGACCCTRAGCTGCCTATTTGTTGTRGTAGTCCTATATATTTTGGACAGTTTTTTGTTTTGGYTGTTAGGGGTTTTATTTCAACCTATAGTTTGTTCATTGGGGTTYTTSTATCARCCCTATACTTATGYTGATTGGTCTTTGAGATCTACCTARTTCTTCTTGGCAAAAMACCRTCCACATAGATCATGATGAGATCTACCYTTGAGGGTTTGATCCATGACCATTATAGTTTTTTCTCAKCATACAGAAAAGAGGACAATAGCAAGCACTTYAGGWAAATCTGTTCTTTGTTTTGGCTAAGGTAATGTTCAGATTTTGTTTTTGTTAATAATCARATATGTTCTTTGTTTAAGTTATTGYTCAGAATTGTTTCTTRTTTTGCTAATGATCAGATCTGTTCACGTTCAGATTTAGTTAAGAATTGTTTTATTTAAYGTTCARATCCATTGTATTATTTTTGTGATTGGTCTACTTCAGAAATTTTGATTTGATTGTTGATCTATATCTACTATAGTGAATAAATTCAAAAGAATATTTATGTTCTAGTTTTCCCTTGAATTTCTAACATGCTCTACATATGCTTCTTCTTCAATTACTCTGATGAGAAGAATAGTCTTTTCATCCATCTGATGTAAACTCCAACCCATGGATCCTGCAAGAGATATAATGGCTCAGGTAGAGGTATATATGGTTACTGGAACAAGTTGTCATCATAGTCTTCTCCCTCCTTCTGGGAGAACCCTCTAGCCCCGAATCTCGCCGTGTATCTATCAAAGCTTCCATTTATAAGTCTTCCCTGATTCTTCAATGAATCATATCATTAGGGATTAGCTCCCTCCTAATCCCGACTTCATGCCTGAATGAGCAATATGTAAAACGCGCTTGTTTTTATTCTGAGACTGCATGTTTCTGCAATCAATTCCCTCTATCTGAGAGAGTCCATGCTTTCATCTGTTGCATCTCTCTTTGCTTTCTGCAAAGTGTCACAAGCCTGTTCTGGTTTCCTTTTCATTACTGACTTCCTCTAAGTCTGACTCCCTCCGAGTTTGACTTCCTCCGAGTCTCTTTAAGTTTGTTTCTATCTGTTATGATTGTTGCCTGGCTAGCAGTTGTTGCAAGTATTGTGTCATCCTTATAAACTTCTTCTATGACAGCTTCTGCAAAGATTGTTCATTAAGGTTTGTCAACATATTTCACAAGGGTACCTACCCGGAACAAAACAAGAAACAAAAGAAAGATCCAAGACAATATGTTTATGATAGTAAATCGAAACAAGAATAAGGACAAGGATAGAGGCAATTGCTACAAGCCTGGAAAGACAACTTCATGATAGCCTTCATGAAATAACCTTCATGAGACAACAAGAACAACAGTGTTTCCGATACAACATCTTTTATATGAAGGATAGTTTCTTGGTAGCATTACTAAGATGATCTTGTCTGAGAACAAGAACAAGAAATATCTCCTAGAGTAGGTGTTAGTTCATATTTGCAAATAAGTACACTTAGTAGTATAAGCTACTTAAGTGACAATAATAAAGATGTCAAACTTGATATGCAAACCTGGAGTCTTGCTATTGTTCCACTTGAATTGCTTTTCTTCTGAGACAAGTATCCTTTCCGACCTGTCCCTTAAACTTAAAACAATATGTTTTCTTGACAGAAAACTAAGTTAGAGAATACGATCTCAACCTTATAATGTCTTGACTAAAGTCAGCTTATAACTTTTACTAGAAGTTCATAATGCCTTAATAGCCAGAGATATATCAAGTCAAACCTGGAGAGTGTGTTGATCATTTGAATGCATTGAATGCAAGATCACTTCTTTGGACAAGATCCCTTGTACATTCCCTGCAAACACACTCATGCTAATGATACAAATTAAAAGAACATGTATAGGTACATACCTTTGTTACGCAACTGTGACGATAAACCTTAGAATGACTTTGTTGGACTAGAGGTTTAGCTTCTAGAGGATTGGTAAACCTCGTAATGTTCCTTTTAGTAGATTTCTCTTAGGCACAGCATACACTTTCTTCATGCTAGGTCTTTTGTCTTCATAACTGCCTTCTATTTTGACTTTTGACTCGTCAACCTTAGATTTTGACTTGGTGAAATGTTGACTTTGACCAAAATTTCAAACTTGACGTCTTGGCTTGCTGAATGTACCAGGAGGTGCGCTAGGCTAGGGAGCACTAGTTTATCCAGAAATTAGGTCAAGTGCTTCACTTAAGGTGCCTTAACACAAGGGTTAGGGTTTTGTTGCTGCAACAAAAACTTCGACTGCAACTGAGCAAATCCTGGCAATCTACTTTCTAATGGTTAGACTGTCCAAAGATAGTGTGGTCCCATAACCTGTTAGAAATAATAGGTGTGCTCGTTTCACCGTAGACAATACAGCAATATTGTCCGCCAACCATAGGCACAAAGGCCACCCCTGAGCACCTTAACCTTGACAGACAGAATAATTCTGGAAGCAAACCCTAGAACCAATAGCCAACCAAGGTAGTGTACCTCTCTCCAAAGCTAGCGTACCAAGAAAAAATTCTAAACCATAACCAGGCAGAAAGTCCAACCATAACCAAAGACCAAGTCACCACTGCAGCAGCTGCACCTCTCCTCCAATCATGCGCACCACTTGTCCTTATGTTGTTGTGAGAGTGAGTGTGTCCAAATGAGCTCTAACGCCCTCTATTTATACTACTCCAACTCACCTGACTGGGCCAACTTCTCTTCCTAGAGGCTAATAACTAAATATTAATTATTCTCTTGAGCCGACTTGTCTTCTAGGGTTATTATCCAACGTTTTAAGGTTTTTCTTGTTTCCCGGAATATTCTAGTCTCGTCAAAGGTTACACGTAGAGGTTAATACCTCTCGTAGCTACCATAATATCAACATAAACAACTTTAGAAGTAACAAAAATAAATAAATTTGAGAATTACCCAAAAAATTAGCCTTATAAATAACTACTCCGTAACATAAAAAGATTGGTGCTAGCCCATAGTCGTAAGTTCGTAATTGGTATCCCCTAATTGTAACGTGAAGCCCATAGCCGTAACTGGCGTGGTAGCACGTAGCCATAACGTGTAGCCCATAACCATAACTGGAGTGGCAGCACGTAGCCCGTAGCAGATCATTGAAAACCCTATGCCAAATTTTATATAAATGTTCAACGTAACTGATAATCCAAGGATGTTGAGTGCTAACTCATAGTCTGTAGCAGACCATTGAAAACCCTATGCCAAATTTATATAAATGTTCTGCGAATTTGATCCAACACTTCAAAATCCGGCGAACACGGTGACTTAGTCGGCCCACAAACAGAAGAAATGGCGCCGCAACGCCACCCGTATGGTACGAAACGCAATCATGAAACTCTATTTGGTACAGCCACCAGCATTTTGGCGGTGTTTCGTACCAGTTTTGGCATTTCGGGCAGTTTTTGGGACCGGTACATCGGTTTCCCAGGCATTTCTGGCAACTTAGGCTGGAAGTAAGTGTCCAACTTATGTGCCCACGCTCTGGCTGTGCTCCGGGAAGATCCGTCAAAAGATGGGATAGACAACTTCCCTAGTACCTACTTTGCGCAAAAGATCATAGTTTTGTTGGTTATGTGCTACTCTGTTCCATTCCCTAGGATTGTTCCTCTACTTGATGTTTGCAGTAATCCTGGTAAGACATGGTTTCCTGGATATCTTCCCCTAATGCCTGGTACTCCCCAAAATAGGTGGAAAAATCATCATCCTGACCTCACTGCCCCTTTGCTCATGTAGGTTGCTCCTCAAGGACCGGTGGCAATAATGGCCTAGGCGTCCTCATGCTCCGTGTCTGTGGGACGCTCTGTGATGGAATATGGGTATTCCTACCCTCTGCGTGTACCCTGTCACCTCCATGGGATCCACTGGGTCCTACCTGCCCTCGTTGGCCCACCAGCGGTGTGAGCACCTCCAAGGTCTATTGTTGGTACCTATTCATCTTTGTCTGTCTCTGGGCCATCTCAATCTGTCCCTTGGCCAAGTCATTCAATATCCTAAGCATATCTCCTCTGAAGGGTATTGACTGTCTCCCATGAATTCCTCTTCCTATAATGACTCTGATTCTGGGAAGGGTTGTCCCCCACGCCCTCTAGTTCTTCTGTAAGTGATATGTTTCATTCCTTTAGGCATCAATACTTCATGTAATCAGAGGCTGGCAAGATCACCAACTTTGATACCACTGTAATATCCCCAAGTTTGCTAGGCTAGGATATTAAAGATTTGTTGTGTAATTTACGTTGTTTTTGGTTGTGTGCTTTTGTCAAATAGTTTGCATTGCATGTGTTTTCATGTTATAACTTGGTAGACAGCTTTCTACAAATAGTTTGCATACATTCTGCTAAAGACTTTCGTCAAACACATTGTATGTAATCCATGTACACATAAAATAGAAGAGACAACATGGACATTTTTATTATGGATAAAACCCCAATCACATCAATACAAATCTCTAATGGTTGTTATGGCAACTGCAATACATCAATAAAACACATAATATGAAAACCAAAACCTAGAATAATATCACGACCTCCTCTAGTAGATGATGCGTCCTCCTCCAAAGGTTCTCCAAGCCTCAAAACCCCACCAAAGATGGTGTCGTCCCTAAGCTGCGGGGGAGCACCCCCCGTTGCTCCCACTCTCGAAGCGCGCTCCCTTTTGGGAGCATTTTTCTAGAACGTGCTCCGTAGGGAAAAATAATGCTCTCTTCCTTAAAAAGTCTCATAACCATGCTTGGAAGCGGAACTTTTGGGTGAATATGATGGTGATCATATTCCTGGAAGGGAGACATGCCACCCCCATCCACTAGCAGCGTTCCAAATGCATCAATTTTGCCTTTATCTTCACAGTGTCCATTGTCACGTGGGGGGCATTCAGTTGTTGGTTGTGTTCCATGAACACTTCCACCTACTCCTACTCCTCTTCTTCAAAGATCACGAGAGAAGAAACTAGAAGTTTATCATGGCAAGAGGAAAACTTAGAGCATAGTACTTGTTAAGGTTTAAGCTATTATTAGGTTTCTTTTCAATTCACTAGATAACCATATCATCACAGCACAACGCTGGCAAATCATCACAGCACGAGGCTGGCACATCATCACAGCAATTAAGCTGGCACATCATCACAACAATTAAGCTGGCACATCATCAGCATGAAGCTGGCACATCATCACAACAATTAAGCTGGCACATCATCAGCATCACAGCACTAGGCTGGCATATCAACACTACTCCCCCTTTCGAGGGAGGTCCTTTCGGACTATACCAAGCTTATCTCGAAAGTGCTCAAACTTTACACGAGATAGAGGCTTGGTCAACACATCAACAACCTGTTCATCCGCACTAACATATTGGAGCTTTGTGGCTCCTCTCTGCACCATGTCACGGATGTAGTGATATCGGATCTCTATGTGTTTTGACTTGTCATGAAATACAGGATTCTTTGTCATCTTTATGCAGCTCTGGTTATCACATAAGATCATGGTTGTTTCCATCTCTAGGTCGAATAGACCTGTCAACAACTTCTGAAGCCATATGGCTTCACAGTTGGTAGAACATGCAGCAATGTATTCTGCTTCCACTGTGCTGAGAGCAATGCTTGATTGCTTACTACTCTGCCATGAGATCATGGTTGATCCCAAACTGAAACAACATCCTGAAGTGCTCTTCCTGTCAGAGACACTTCCAGCCCAATCTGAATCAGTTTACCCACTCAGTTTGAAGTCATGATCTCCATCATAACTAAGACCATAATCTAATGTACCCTTAAGGTACCTCATCACATGGTTTGCAACAACTAGGTGAACATGTCCGGGTTCTACCAGAAACTGACTCAAGGTGTTCACCGCAAAACGGATATCTGGTCTGGTGTTCGTCAAATACATCAGCGATCCAATGATCTGTCTATACAGTGTGGCATCAATCAATTCTAACAAAGTGTCGACCAGGAGCTTCAACTTTGTTTCCATGGGTGTATTCATGGACTTGCACTCCAACATATCAAATCTCTTCAGGATTTCAACTGCATACTTCCCTTGGTTAAGAAAGATCTCTGGACTCTGCCATACCTCAAGACCTAAGAAATAGTGCATTAGGCCAAGGTCTTTCATCTCAAATTCTGCAGCGAGCTTCTTCTTACATTCAGTGATGAGCTTTTCTTCTCTGGTTAAGAATAAGTCATCCACATACAGCAGCAATATAACAGGCTCATCATTCAGAACCTTGAAATAAAGGTTAGAATCTGCTTTACTCTTGGTAAAGCCCAACCTCGTCATAAAACTATCAATCCTTCCATACCAAGCTCTAGGAGCTTGCTTCAATCCGTACAGAGCCTTCTTCAATTTGCACACATGAGTCTTCATGTCTTCAACTTCAAATCCTTGAGGTTGTTCTATATACACTTCTTCTTCAATGACAGCATTCAAGAAGACAGTTTTCACGTCCATCTGATGTAACTTCCACTTCATCTTAGCTACAAGGGCTATGATGGTTATAATCGAAGTGTATCTGGCGACAGGAGCAAATGTCTCTTCATAGTCAATGCCTTCCTTTTGAAAAAAGCCACGAGCGACAAACCTTGCTTTATTCTTCTCAATAATGCCATCAACAGCATGCTTTATTTTGAAAATCCATTTGGAAGATACCACACCCTTGCTCTTCGGTCTGGGAACTATTTCCCATACATCATTTTTTATAATGGATTGGTATTCTTCTGTCATGGCATCTACTCATTCTTTCTTCTGAATGACTTCTTCAAAGCAGGTAGGCTCCTTCTCTAAGAGATCACACATCAAAGCCATATAACTGGAGAATGGCTTAGGTCTCTTTACTTGTCTCATGGTTCCTTCGGGGATTCCATACTTCTCTCCATCTTGAATGAGTTCCCTTGCCCAAGCTGGCTTTCTCTTGTGGGAGATCGTCATCTGGGGAGGTTCTTGAAATTCTACTATATCATGATCTTCTAGAATTTCTTCATCAGTGGAAGCTATGACTTCCCTCACTGGTTTTGCAACTCTGGGAGCTACAAGTTCCTCTTCATATACTTCTTCAAGCTGGCATCTTCTTGATTTCTTGAGTGTTGCATCTTCATCAAAGGTCACATCCCTGCTAATCTCAATATAATGGTGACCTGGTATATAAACTTTGAAGGCCTTGGAGACTTCACAATATCCAACAAATACTACCTTCTTTCCTGAAGGGTCCAGCTTGTTTCTCTTTTCTTTTGGAATATGTACAAATACTGGGCAGCCAAATATTTTGAGATGGCTTACTTCTGGCTTCTTTCCGAAGAACATCTCTTCAGGGGTCTTGAACCCAAGTGCACTATGGGACAATCGGTTTTGTACATATATTGTTGTTCTTGTTGCTTCTGCCCATAAGCACAATGGAAGATCTTGATCATAGATCATCGTCTTCACTCTTTCCATCATAGTTATGTTCTTTCTTTCTACTACACCATTTTGTTGAGGATTGTAGCGAGTGGTGAGCTCCCTCTTGATCCTGACCTCTTTGCAATAGATTACAAACTCTTTTAAGGTGTATTCTCCTCCATTATCTGACCTGAGTGTCTTGATCTTCCTTTCAGAAAGATTCTCTATCAAGGCTTTGAATTCCTTGAATTTACTGAACACTTCATCTTTTGATTTCAAAAAGTAAACCCAGGTTTTACGAGAATAGTCATCAATAAATGATACATAGTATACATACCCACTAATGGAGGATGATGGCATTGGGCCACACACATCTAAGTGAATGAGTTCTAAGACTCCTTCTACTTTACTGTCTCTCTTCGGAAAAGGGGTCTTGATGTTCTTCCCTTGTGCACATCCATTGCACACACCTTCATGGTCAACCTTGAGTTATGGTAGACATGTGACTGGCTTGCATACATACGGTAATGCCTTGTAGTTGATGTGGGCTAATCTTTTATGCCATAGTGCACATGGATTCTCAATGGCATGGGTCATGGCTGCTTCTGAGTGACCCTTTAGCTTATACAAGCCACCTTCTTCTTTTCCAATAACGATTGCTTCTTTCATGGGTTTTTTTTCTTTAGTCCACATAAGAACTTCTCCATCTATAAAGGCAACTTTGAAGCCTTTCTTTTCTAAAGTTGATATGGAGAGTAGGTTCTTTGTCAAACCTGGTACATAGAGTACATCCATCATCTTCATTGGAGTACCTGAATTCAGCTTGTAGTTTGATTCTCCTACTCCCTTGATAGGGTATTGATAATCATCTCCAAGCGTAACTTTCTGAGAAAACTTATTTTCTGAAAGGCAAGAGAGAATGTCTCTTTGACCTGTCATGTGCTTGGAAGCGCCACTATCAATGAGCCAAGTGTCCTGTCTAGGTGCCACTGATCCTGAGAGAGCCGAGATTAGAACATAGTCTTCAATTCGTTTTTTTAACATCTTTGTGAGTGACTCTTCATCTTCAACTACATGGGCATGATGCCTCTTGTTTTTCCTCTTGTATTCTTCTCGTCTAGCTGGACAATGTCTCGCAATATGTCCCATCTTGTTACAATGGTAGCATTGGTAAGATGAGAAGTCTCTTTCTTTTCTTTGTCCTTTCTTCTGGAAT
>ML829685.1:55454-69410 GCA_009831015.1 Picea engelmannii
TGTCCAAACTACCCAAAAATCCTCTGAAAAATTCTGCCCTCTAACAACCACTGAAGGAGTCAATGGCTGTCCTCAAAATCTGCCAGAAAGAAGTATATGGCAGCCACTCAATATGCTGTCCCAACTGTCCCAAAAATCAGCCATAGAAGCTCTGATACCATGTGAAAATTCTAGGTCCTATCAACTTGCCTTCTTGGTCTGTCTTTGACCAAGCAAAGGCTCTAAGTTTTCACTGTCTTTGTTTTAGTTTTCTGCATTTTTATAACAGCCAATAGTTCATGAACTTTCAAGCTGAATGTTATGGTTATATTTCCGATTTGGGTGCTCTAGCATGTCATTTTTGCCATAGGAAATTAGTACATGCAACTCAAATAAATATAACACACCTAATACATCGTTTAACTGCTGATAATGAACAGATCTAAGAACTAATAGCATTCATTTGTAGACATAGTGTTTTTGGTCAACATGACCCTTGACAAAACCCCCCCGGGGAAAACCAGTTTGAGATCTAAATGTATATATGAGGAAAAGCAAGTAAGGGTTACAGTAAACACAATAAATGATGGAACCTGATACAATAGCAACTCCAATAGAGTTGAAATACAAGCTCTATCAAGCAGATGCACCCCTGAATGGTGCGCCCCTCATGCAAACTGCCAGAACCACTGAAACTGCTCCATAAATCATCTGTGATGCCAGATCTGAAAACCCTTCCGCAGGAATGAAGCTCCAACAGATGTCCTCACTCTCCAACTGACCTCACTGAATTCTGATGGTTAGATATCCTACCAGGAAAGAATAAGTCTGCCAAACTCATGCGCCCCTCTCAAATGTAGAATAGCTCTAGTAAAATAATGAAGCAAGCTGCTCCAAGCTTCCCACAGGGAAAGCTAGCGACTTCCTCCAAGAAACCTCATGCAACTGATCTCATCTCCATAGCTTGAGTTCTCCTCTCCCAACAAGCAAAACTCTCCATGAACAATGCGCCCTCCTTAGACCCTTTGCGCCCTCTTAGTGCAAGAATAGGAAACCTAGGAATGGATGGTGGAGATTCAATCTGATCAAGGGTTGAGATCTCCCCATGCATCCCAAAATCATAAACCCACTTTTGGGTTAAGTTTCCTAAGTCCACTTATGTCTCCAAATTCACCCCTTTGTGAATTAATAATCACTTTATGCCAAAAGTGACCAAATTTCACTTTAACCAAAGTCAAAGTGAAAATAGACAAAAGTACAAGGTACAAAGTGTCATGTCCTTCCCTCATTTGCTAAGGAGGTCAAAAACACATGGGGAACACCTCCCAAGGATCAAATCTCAACAAGAACAACTACCTACTTTTGATCGTCTATGGACAGACTGTACCCAGGAAGAAAACAAACTTATAGCTAGAGGAGTGAAAGACTCCCCTCATGATGACAATCATGCTCTTGCCTTTCATACAAAGAAAGGAGGAAGAAATAAAAGAAACGTCAGTCAAACATTCAAAGACGAGAAGACTTCATCAACTTCAGGTTATGATCATAGAAAAGACATGTCAAAAATCCAGTGCTTCAGATGTGACAAGTATGGACATTTTGCAAGAAATTGTCCTACCAGGAAGAGAGAAAGACAATATGCTTCCACTGCTGACATTGATCCAGACCCACCTCAGAGAGATGAAGACATGAGAGATGAGGATTTCTTCCTTTGATCTTTCTCAAGAGGACCAAATGCAAAATTAAGCGTGACTGTAGACTAGGGTAAGTTTTGTACTACATTCCTTATTTGATTTAATCATTAACCTGTAGTTGCTCGCATTTTGATGATGAAGAGTATTATCCCTGGTGTGGGAGCCCGCATGACTTGGACCATTATCCCTAGTACGGGGGTCCAAATTTTCTTGGTTGATTATTATCCTAATACGGGAGGCCAACAAAGTATTGTAGAGTCAGCAGAGGACCTGAGAAGACATGAGATGTCTCTAGGTTAGCAACACAAAAAAATGAAAATGTCTATTGTTCAGACTTCAGAGGGAGTCACTTGACTCAGAGGGAGTCAAACTATTTGAGAAGAAGGAATAGACAATACCTTCTCCCCTTCAACAGTTCATAGGGAGACAACCATTGCTCCAGTTGATGTCCCCAGAGACATTGCAGTAGGCCCTAAAAGGCCTGGCTGGGCTCGACAGACTCTGCAGGAGGCAGAGGGACATGCAGCTCCTCGAGGCACATTTCGAGAGAGCAAGAGATCACAGAGAGTTTTGAGCTATGTTTTAGCCATGAGCCACATCATTGACACCGAGCCTTCTTGTTATGGAGAAGCAACAGGTCAGTAGGTATGGCAAGATGCCATGACAAAAGAGTATCAGTCCATCATGAAGAATGATGTGTGGGATATTGTTCCGAGACTGGAAGGGAAGTCTGTAGTGACTTCCAAGTGGATCGATGAGATCAAGCATGCAGCTGATGGATGTGTCGAGAAGTACAAAGCAAGATTTGTGGCCAAAGGATTCTCTTAGGTGGAGGGAATTGATTATGAGGAGACATTTGCTCCTGTGGCCCGATACACATCCATCCATACGATCATTGCCCTAGCTGCATCCATGGGTTGGAGACTACATCAGATGTATGTAAAGACAACCTTTCTCAGTGGTGAGATTGAGGAAGAAGTTTACATCGAGCAGCCAGAGGGATTCGTGATACATGAGAAAAAATCTCATGTGTGTAGGTTGAAGAAATCCTTGTATGGACTAAAGTAGGTACCTCTTGCTTGGTACGAGAAAATGGATGGATTCCTGATGAGTTTGGGCTTCAGCAAGAGTGTTGCTGATTCAAACCTATATTATCACATTGTTGGTGACGAGTGCCTGATCTTGGTCCTGTATGTGGTTGATTTATTCCTCACCGGTTCAGAAAGACTTATTGCTGAATGCAAGTGTGCATTGACTTCTGAATTTGAGATGAAGGATCTAGGTATGATGCACTACTTCTTGGGACTAGAAATATGGCAGAGGGCTGATGAGATTTTCCTGAGTCAAGGAAAATATACAGTGGAGATATTGAAGAAGTTCGGTATGACAGACTGTAGATCCATGCCTACACCGATGGTGATGGATTTGAAGAAAATGAACAAGGCTTCTACTGATTCAGGCGAGATTGATCCACATTTATACTGACAACTGATTGGATAATTGATGTATCTGGTTAACACCTGACCTGATATATGCTATGCAGTGAATGTACTTAGTCAGTTCATGAGTCAACTGAGACAAACTCACTGGATAGCAACAAAGCATGTATTGAGATATCTATGAGGCACAATTGGATATGGCATGAGATATGCCTCCGGTGTAGACATGAGATTGTAGGGATATGCTGATGCAGATTGGGCAGGGAGCGTAGTGGACCGGAAGAGCACATCTGATTGTTGTTTTACATTGGGGTCTGCCATGGTTTCCTGGTGGAGCAGGAAACAGAGCTCTATGGCTTTGAGTACCGCAAAAGCAGAGTATATAGCGTTGAGTGTGGTAGTCCGCGTAGCAGTTGTTGATGAGTGCAACTATGTGAGACATTCTCCAGCTTACAAACCTGTGAGGTGTGGATCATTGCAGCTATGAGAAGTCTTTCTCTCAGCTTACAAACCTGAGAGAAAGCCCCTAAGAAGGGTACGCCGTTCTTGGCTGAGACAGAGCTAGGAACGTAGAGATGACCTCCTCCATTCAGAGAGTGAGAAGAACTCCAGATGATTATGGAGTGGGAAAGGCGATCTGATGAGTTGGACGTGCCTGTGGCTGAGCACAAGGTGAACGTGTGAAATCCCAAAGCGCTAGGTGCATCGTCATGTGAACAGAAATGAAGATGATGTGTTAGCCTCCTTTGAGCAACAGAGTTGACGAGAAAACTCCAGATGATTCTCTTGTGTGAGGCAGTGGGAAAGAAGATCTGTAGAGTGGACGTGCCTGAGGATGAGCACAGGTGAACGTGTGTAGATCTGGTTCTTCTGTGTAATGCAGTGAGCCAGAGCTATGACATCCCTATGGATGTGGCCCTAGTGGATGAGCACTAGTGGCTATATCAAATCCTTTGTTATATGTTGTTCAAGAGTCAGACCTGCCTGTAACCCTAATTGTTATGTAAAGGGTACAGGTTGGCCCCACCTCAATGTGATTAATAATAAATGTAAAAGATAATTAATACGATTAATATTAATTATAATAATAATAATAATAATAATTATAAAGTGACTTAGAGAGGTCGGCCCTGTTGAGCCACTAGACGCCTTTGTTGATTGGACAAGTCTAATATAAGTAAGGGATGATTCCCCATTGTGGAATCATATCTTTCTTGTGTGTTTGGAAATTATAGCAAATACATCTACTTGGAAAAGGTGCACACCTCTCTTTGGCGCTAGTCTTCTAGGGCTTAAGCACCCTCTTGTGTGCTAGGTCATTCTTGGTGGTGAAGGTCTTTCTCTTGAAGAATATAGCAAAGGATTTGGCTGGGTTTTCTTCTCTTGTTGAGAAGGGTTTCCCAGGACACTTCTTGTGTTCTTGTGCATGGTGTTTCTTCTTGTCATCTTGGTTGCTGCAACATTATTGTTTATGGTTAAGTGAAATGCAAAAACAGAATGAACTTCATACTTAACCTAGCCTATGAAAAATCAACAGCAGTGTGGCTTCGCAAGATCCTTGCAAATTTATTTGATCATGAGATGGATTCTACCATTATTCATTGTGATAACCAGAGTTGTGTGAAGCTCTCTGAGAATCCTGTGTTTCACGATAAATCGAAAGACATTGAGATAAAATACCATTATATTAGAGACATGGTGCAGAGGAAAGCAGTACACGTGCAGTGCTTTCCTACACATGAGAAGATTGCAGATATCTTCAACAAACCACTTGCATGGACGAAGTTCGAGTACTTTCGTGAGAGACTTGGCCTGGTGGAGAATGCCTCCCTAGCTGAGAGGGAGTGTTGATGATTGCAGCGTCGTGAGACATCCTCCAGGATACGTTCTCCTCTGTGACTGAGTTGAGTCGACCTGTGAGAGAGCCCAATGTTGGGCATACCCATGTGATGGGGCATCGTCCTCCTTTGTGTGTGAGTTGAGTTTGTTAAATTTGGCAGCATCGATAGTCATTCTCCAATGAGAGGCCATATGGGCCACCTTGAGGCTAGCCAGGGAGATTTGGAGAATCAACCAGTCTTGTGATGTATTGACAAAAGCCAGGGGGAACCTACAACATCTGTGAGTCAAACCAAAAGTCAGGATGAACGAGATGCTATTTAAGTTTAATGCAAAAGTCAGGGGGGAATGTACAACCTCTGTGAGCATAGATAGACTAGTGCAAAAGTCAGGGGGAATGTACAACCTCTATGAGCCTAGTCAAACCTTGTGAGCCATGAGCAAAAGTCAAGGCAGCAAAAGTTAGGTTGAATATAAAATTCCTATGAGCTAGAAACAAACGATATTCCTAATATTGCAAATGATATAAATGTATCGATCCAGTGCGTTGGCACGTGTAACATTATCCACCATGAAGAGAAATTCGAATTGCCTTGTAAAGAGTCGAGTTGTAGAAGTGAACATTGCATGTCTAAGTCAAAGAAATTGTTGTCAAGTTGTCGCATGTTGCATGTTGCATGCCTGACATGCACTGCATGGATGTCTAGTTGCATGTTGCATTGCATGCATGCATGACATGCATTGCATGCATGCATGACATGTGTATGCTAAGTTAGTACGCATGCATGCCAAGTCAAGGGTGAGTTGTAAGTGAAGTCTCAAGTCTAGTTCTATTTTCGAACTAAAGTGTGAAGCTGAGTTATGTTAAAGCATGCAAACAAGTTCCTAATTCGTGCCATCTACTTCTCCTCTTCACTCCTTTATAAGCAGAGGTCGACCCCTCTCTTCAACACAATGGTTATGCAGAGTAAGGGTGAATGTAGAGACAACATATAAAAGGCACATAACAATGTTGTAATAACAACATAATAGAGGCACATATCAGCATATACATGCAGCATACAAAGGCGCATAACAGTGCTGTAACATCAGCATATAGAGGCAGCATATAAAGGCACTTAACATTGCTGTAATAACAACATAATAGAGGCGCATATCAGCATATACAGGCAGTGTACAAAGGCGCATAACAATGCTGTAACATCAACCTTTAGAGACAACATATCAGTCAATTAGAGGCAGCTTCAACAACCCATATCAGAGCTGATATATCTCATTCTTTGAAAGCAACTCAGATACGTTTATATTAGCAAGGTCTCTTAGTTCTCTGTCAGGTCAGAGTCAACTTGGCAAACTCTTTAAGAGTAGAGTTTTCATGGTGGATGTTTGTAAGTGATCTTACATTATTAATGCAATAAAGGAATATCGTTTGTTGGGGTTTTTCTCCCTATATAGGGTTTTCCCAGGGTATATGTGTTGTTGATGTGCATGTTTACGTATCTACATGATTATTGCTATTCAGTTATGATTCTATATTGCTGAAATGTATTAAGCTAGAATCGAAGTGTTGAAGAATTCAAAGAAATAATCTGCTTAAGAAATCAAACTCAAAATTTAACAAAGTCGTTCCCCAGTGGTTGGGGCATCGTTCTCCTCTAGAGAGTTGAGTCATCCCCTAGTGGTTGGGTGTGCCCATGTGATGGGTGTATCATTCTCCTCTGAGTGACAGTTGAGACGATGTGGTACTCCAGATGATTCTCCTGTCGACTCAGTTGAGATATATCTGTTGAGTATGATGTCCCTGTGGCTGAGCACAGGTGGACGTGTCCCTAGTGGCTGAGCACTAGTGGACGTGTGAATCCCTTGCTATATTGTCTAAGTGTAAGATTTGTTTGTAACCCTAATTGTGATGTAAAGGGTACAAGTTGGCCCCCACCATAAGTGAAAGATAATTAATGATTATTGTTACAATTAATTATATTACTAAGTTAATGAGGTCGACCCTGTTGTTCCAATAGACACCACTTTTGCTGTGTCCAGTCTAGTATAAATAAAGGTGATTTCCCCATTTTGGAAACACACTCACACATGTAATTTAGGAATTTCAGCAAGTACATTTTAGGGCTGAAGTGCGCACCTCTCTTGGGCGCTAGTTTCAAGGTGGAAGAGCACTCTCTTGTGTGTATTAGGGTTTTATGGTTGGAGGATCTTCTCTTGAGAATATAGCAAAGGATTGTTGGGTTTTCTTCCCTTGAGTAGAAGGGTTTCCCAGGATATTTCTTGTTCTTGTGCATGGTATTTCTTCCTGTGATCTTGGTTATTGCAACACTTGTGTATGGTGTAGCTGCACTTGTTTATGGTTCAAGTAAATGCTAAAATGAAATAAACCTCATACTTGAGCCTAGCATAGTGAAAATTCAACAATAGGATCAACAAGTAACCTGTAAAGGCCAACCTCTCTAACCTCTCTAGCAGAAGTCCTTAGACTAGCTAGACTACAATCACTGATGGTTCATTGTTGTTTTTCAAATGCAACTCTATACTGTACATTTGTCATACAAGAAACTAAAAGATCCTTTTTCAAACCATGAACAAACAAAACATCATTCAAGTCAAAAACATCACCTGATGGAATCTGGAAGGAGATGAAGCTCACTCCTCTCGTAGGATAAGTAGCATCATCACCTAGCACCACATTCATTCCTCACTCTTGCTCCTACAACTTGCTGAATAATGACTTGTTATGTGTCATATGTCTCGAAGCTCCACTATCCACATACCATCCAACACTAGACATAGTGTTAGAAGACAAACATGAGACCATGGCCATCCTTTCCGTTTTGAAATGATAAAAAAATCAGGAATGTATGAAGTAGACAAAACCCTTTAAAGGGTCCAAGTGCTTCTCCCAGGTGACTAAGATTATCATACCCAACAACCTCAACAAGGTCAAGCACCTCTCCTAGGCACACCACATATGAAATACCAACTCCCTCTTTCACCAAAAGAGTGATCTCAACCAAAATAGCTCTGATTAAGGCTGTTGGGAGCGGGGAGAGGGAGTGGGAAGCGGGAGCGGGAAGCACAATTTTCAAAAATATCTTGGGGCGGGAGCGTTTTTTATATAACACACACACACACACACACACATATATATAACATGCAGAATGTCGAATCAATTGCAAAAAACATGAAAACATAGATTTAAGATCATTTAACTTAGATATAAGATCATTGCTCTCTCGCAGCGTAGGCTTTGATACCATATAGAAATTTCGTGAAATTGCAAATTCAGAAATTCCTAGAGTTTTCCTGGATCTAGTCCCTGTGAATTTTCAACCTTATGACTGGTTTGAAGTATAATTTACAACAACAAACAATGGACAATATTTCACTCCTTTCCAGGCCCAATGAAGAAGGCAGTCCAAGAGAAAAGATACCCCACTGTGTGCCATCATGTAATGATCCCAAGCCAATTTTTTTGCTTGGAATCACTAACTACCACTGATTTGTTGAAGTGCAGGTGTTTATTGAGTTATTAAGTGCATACAAGATTCATCCAACACATGAAGATCACAATACATTCAAGATATAGAAGCACAAGCAAAGATCTGACCTTTTTATTATGACCAATGCAGGATCAATACAAAGATGGCCGATCTAGCATAAACCTCAGATGGTCGTACAAACAATAGATATGAGCTGCTACAAATTGCTCCTGCCAATACAAAAGAAGCCTCAAAAGGCTGGATAAGTAATGAAGACCAGTACCAAGCAGATCTAAATGCCAAACCCTCCAGCTGAAGAGTGCCACGCTCCAAGTGAAGACTGAAGCCCTCAATAATTCGGCCCTGATGGAAGAATGCTCCAAATGAGCCCAAACTCGGTCAGATAATAGATCAGGGCAGTGGGAACCTCCTCCTGAAGTTTCAAGCCCAACGTCCAAGGCCAACCTCTCCAACTGATGAATCTTCCAAGGGAGTTGCGCCCTCCTGAATAGCTGAAACCCTAGGCAACTCGTCCTTGAAGAAATACACCTCCAAATGATGTGAAACTCTCCAGGAATATAGATCGGACTATGAGAATCTAGATCTGACTTTTTCTGAATCACAGGACACCCCCCTTTGCCTCCAAGACGTCCCAATCTGTAGACAAATATATGATGATGATAACCCTTTAGAAAAGCCCTCAAACTGATGGTCTTGCTCCTGCAAACAAAACCCAAGTGTCGGAATGGCTCCAGGCCCTCTGGATAAGCTGGATCGAACCTCCCTCTAGATGATGGTGTGCCCTTGCTGGAATCACAAGAACAATACGGCCTGCTAACTTCTGAAGCGCTAGATGGAGATGGGCTGAGAATAGAATGGTGTGGAGGAGTCTTTCATCCCTGAGACCAAGCTGTGGAACAAGGTGAGTGGATATTTCACCACTGAGTTGCTCACAAGGGTTTGTACAGCAAAATCCCCAAACTGAATGCTCAAGAGCAATAGCAAACACTACCAAAACCAGAATGACTAATAGGTGCACCCCAACCTCTTACTTATACTTTTTCTTCTAATTCTCTGTTGAGTTAGGTTAACTCTCAGGGTTAATCTTCAATTCCTCTGTTGAGTTATCTTTTACTTCTTTATCCCTTTCCTTTCTTAAGTCAACTTAAAAATATAACTTTAGCCTTGTTGACTTCCCCCCTCAGTGTGAGACTATGACCTAGTGGGGGTGCCCAGGCCACTGAGTCTCCTCATCACCTCTCTAAGAGGTGGGGGACTTTACAGTCTCCCCTGCTTGAAATTGCTTGTCCTCAAGCAATTCCAAACCTGCTTCTCTTACCACGTGCTCCTACTCCCAAGTGGCATCCTCAATGGGTAAATCCTTCCACCTGATCAGGTACTCCTTAATGCTTCGGTTTCTGAGCCTCTTCTCTCGGACTTCTAGTATCTCCTTTGGAATCAAAACAAGCTGTCCCTCCTCATCCATGGGGGGTAATACCTCAATAGGCCTGATGTGTTGACCGAGGGCTTTCTTAAGGCACGAGACATGAAAAACGTTGTGAATTTTGCTGCCCTGTGGAAGCTGCAGCTCGTAAGCTATGACCCCTATCCTCCTGTTGACTCTGTAGGGTCCAAAGAAACGTGGCTGCAGTTTCTCCACTCTGCTTCTTTTAATGGAAGCCCGCCTGTATGGTTGCAGCCTTAAATAGACTAAATCGCCAACCTCAAAAGTCCGGTCAACTCTGTGCTTGTCTGCTTGGACCTTCTGCTGGTTTTGTGCCCTCTGTAGATGATCCTTCAATTCCCTGAGAATGTCTTGGCTTTGCTGTATCCAATCCTGTACCATTGGTGCCCTGCTGTCACCGAACGCAATCTCTACAAATGATAAGGGATCATAGTTGTACAAAGCTCTGAATGGTGACATGCCAATGGACATATGCTGGGTGGTGTTGTAGCAATATTCTCCCAAATGCAACCATATGACCCATGCTTTTTGTTGCCCTGCCACATAGTTTCTGAGATAGCCCTCCACCCACTTGTTGACTATCTCTGTCTGTCCATCTGTCTGAGGGTGATAGCTGGTGCTAGGGGTGAAGGCCGTACCAACCAACCTGAATAACTCCTGCTAGAAAGTACTCATAAACTTGCTATCCCTATTGCTGACAATGGTCTTGGGTAGGCCGTGCAACCTGAAAATCTCCCTAAAAAACAGTTCGGCCATCTGTGCTACACTGAAGTCGGTAGCTTTGGCAAAGAAGTGTGCAAACTTTGTTAACCTGTCCACCACTACAAATATGCAGTCCTTCCCTTGCGTCTTTGGTAGCCCAGTGATGAAATCCATGGATATGCTTTCCCATTTGTGCTCTGGAATGGTCAAGGGTTGCAAAAGCCCTGCTGGGTGCGTGTGCTCATCCTTGTTTGCCTGACATGTCGTACACTCTTTGACGTGCCTAATCACATCCTCCTGGAGCCCTTTCCAAGAGAATCTTTCTCTCACCTGCCTGTAGGTCTTGCTGATTCCCTGATGTCCTGCCATTGGTGAGTCATGGCATGCCTGCAATACCTTGGCCTTGAAGGCCGATCCAGAAACCAAGAAGATTCAGTCTTTGTAGTAGATGAGGTCATTAATAACCTTGAAATCTTCATCTTGTACCTGTTCATCTAGTAGTTGGCACAGAAACTGATCCTCTGCATACTCCATCACTAGCTGGTCTTTCCAATCAACTGTTATCCCTGTTATGGCAAGAATGGATGGCCTCCTGGATAAGGCATCAACCACCACATTATTCTTCCCTTTGACAAACTCAATGTCGAAGTCATAGCCCTGTATTCTGCTTACCCATTTTTGTTGCCTCTCGTTCAAGTCCTTCTGTTCCAATAAGTATTTGAGACTGTTATGATCCGACTTAACAACAAACTAAGCACCTACCAAGTATTGCCGGAATTTGGCCAGTGCATGCATGATAGCCAGCATTTCTTTGTCATAAATGCTATAGAGTAGCTCAGGACCTCGAAGTTTCCGGCTCTCGTAGGCAAGAGGGTGCCTTTTCTGCATCAGTACGACCCCTATTCCTTCCCCGGATGCATCACACTCCAAGGTAAATGGGAGACTGAAATCTAGAAGGGCTAAGACTGGGCACGTAATCATCACCTTCTTCATCTTGTCCATCGTTTTTTGAGCCTCCTCGTCCCACTTGAATGCTCCCTTCTTAGTCAAATCGATCAAGGGTGCGCACAATTGAGAGAACCCCTTGACAAACTTCCTGTAATATGTGCACATTCCTAGAAATCCTCTCAATTCTGTGAGTGTCTTAGGAGTGGGCCATTCCATGATGGCTTCGATTTTCTCCTGATGTACCTGTACCCCTTTTGCTCCGATAATGTGTCCTAGATAAAGGACCTCCGTCATTCCAAACTCACATTTGGACTCCTTAGCATATAGCAACTGTTCCTCTATAATTGACAAAATCTGGTCCAAATGCCTAAGATGCTCCTCCCATGTCTTGCTGTAGATAAGCAAGTCGTCAAAGAATACCAACAGGTGCTTCCTTAGCTGCTTGTTGAATACATGGTTCATACATGACTGGAACGTAGTAGGGGCATTGATTAACCCAAAGGGCATCACCAGAAACTCATAATGACCATAGTGACATCTAAAAGTTGTTTTTGAGATGTCTTCCTCCCTCATCTTGATTTGATGATAGCCAGAACAAAGGTCAATTCGTCCAATAGTTCATCAATCCTTGGTATTGGGTACCTGTTTTTGATGGTCTTTTTATTTAAGGCCCTGAAGTCAATGCACATCCTCATAGTGCCATCCTTCTTCTTCACCAACACTACTGAAGAAGCAAAAGGACTACTGCTGGGTCTGATGTGTCCCATGTCCAGAAGTTCCTTGATGGCCTTTTCTATCTCGTCTTTGTACTTCTTGGGATGTCTGTATGGTGTGGTGATCACTGGTTTGGCCCCTTCCTCTAGCTCAATAATGTGCTCAAATCCTCTATCCTGTGGAACCCCTTTAGGAATAGGCCCAAACACCTTGTGGTGTTTGTCAAGGATTTCTTTGATTTCTGGAGTGTAATGAACCTTGCCCTGTTCATCCACACGTGTCACAATCCTGCATTAGACTGCATATACTATTTCATCCCTCTGAAAGATGGCTTCCATCCTCTTGGCCGTGACTACCTTTGCAGCATTCCCTGTCATGCCCCGAAGCACTACCTTTCGTCCACCCTCCTCTGTGAATGACATTTCCATCGTTTTGTAGTTGGTGGTGATAGGGCCCAATGTGCTGAGCCATTGAACTCCTAGGATGATGTTGGTATCCGGAAGGTCCATGACATAGACATCCTGTGTCAACTCATGCCTTCCCAAGGTAAGCTTTAGGCCCGGAATATATCTGTCACAGGGCATGGTGCTTCCTCCTGTGACCTCCACTTTGAATCCTTCAAATTCTACTATGGGTATATGCCTCCTCTTCAACAATGCTGCATCAATGAAGTTGTGGGAAGCTCCTCCATCAATCAAGACCGAGACTCTCTGACCCTGCAAGACCGCCCTCATTTGGAAGGTGTTATACTTGGGCACTCCACTGATAGATGCCAAGGTGGCCATACTATCATGCCCTGTGATTTGTTCCTCCTCGGCTGCCTCAGTGGTTTCTGCCTCCATGTTCTGTATCTGTCCAATCTCATCTTCTTCTTCGTTATCTGAAGTGACCTCAATGTAATGCACCTGTCTATGTACCATGCACTTGTGTGAGGGATTCCATGGTTCCTTGCATGTGAAGCAGAGTTGCTTCCTTCTCAGTTCTCTCCTGGTGTTATCATCTATTCTGCCACGACCCCTGTCATAACCCTTAGGGTCACGTCCTCCCTGGTTTATTGGAGGCCTTTGATCTCTTCCACCATTGTTAAGAGGAGGTCTGGGTATGAATTTTGGTTTAGCAGCTGGACCCAAATCCCTCGTCTTCCAAATGGCCTCCTGTAGGTTGGTAGGCTTGAAGGCCTTTACCCAACCCTTCAAGGGTTCCATCAACCCTTCTGTGAAAAGCATCATGAGCCTGGACGGGGACATATCTTGCACCATCACTGCCAACCTCTGGAATTCATCAATGTATGCCTCAGCCGTACTTGTTTGCTTGCGTTGGGTGAGCTCCCGGAAATGTAACTCGGGATCTCCTTGATCAAACCTATCAATGAGCCTCTGAGTGAATTTTGTATAGGATACAATCTAGTTGTGGCCGAGTGTGGTGAGCCCATGATACCACTAGTCGTGGGCCTTGCCATCCAAGTACATAGTGGCAAACTTGATGGCCTCCATCTCTCTCATGGGGTTAAGCTGCAGGTAAGTATCCAGCTTCTGCACCCACGATTTGTAGAAAATTCCAGGTCCTATCAGCTGTCTTCTTGGTCTGTCTTTGACCAAGCTAAGACTCTAAGTTTTCTGCTGTCCCAAATTTAATTTTCTGCTGTTTTATAACAGCCAACAGTAAGTTTTAGTTCTGCTGATTTGTTA
>ML829685.1:75306-87162 GCA_009831015.1 Picea engelmannii
CAAAAGTGACATTATGCACTTTAACCAAAGTCAAAGTACAAATAGACATAAAGTACTAGGACAAAGTGCCAAATGACTTTCCCACATGTGCTAAGGAGGGAAAACACATGGGGAACACCTCCTCAGGTACTAAACTCAACACGATTGTGCTGTCATCTTGGCCGTACCATCAAAGTATGGAATCTCTATCTTTCCTGCCCTTCGTTCAAACTCAAAACTGCCCCTATGGTTCGTCTTAGGCTGATTTCTGAACCTGAGTTGGCAATACTGGTCTAGGGACTTCTGTCTTTGAACTCCCATATCCAAGCTGTAGTATTCCTTGGTACTCCTGGCCAATTGTTCCACAAAGTCTTCGACCTGTTCATGTTGCCCTTGCTCATCTGTGAATGTGGGCATGTACGGTTTGGGGTTAGCTCTGCTACCCGAGTATCGGCCTAGCTGTTCATCTGTGAACACTGGCATGTATGGCCTAGGATTGACCCTGCTACCCATCTGCCCATGGGACGTGCCACCTCCCAGACTTCCTTCAGATCCCGGTGCTTTCTCCGGGTTATATCTGATTTCCTCATGGGTTCCACCAGAACCACCAACCTGCTTATTCCCATACGTATCAGGATCCTTTCCTCGATGGGTTACTTGCATCAGAAGTTCAGTTATCCGAGATTGGTTCTCGTTCATCTTTTGCAGATTCTCGTCAACCTTTTTCAAGGTTTCAGAAATTTCGGCCTGTCCTCTTCTGCTGGTTTCCTGATACTCATCCAAGTGTTGGACCAATGTGCTTTCCGTGCGGTTCATGTTTTGCTGGAACTTACCAAATTCGGCTACTAAGAAAGCCAAGCCCTGAGGCTCATGGTCATCCCCTGACCCTTCCATTTCTGCCTCTATTTCACTGCTGTTTTTTTTCCTTCGACCCATAACAATTCCACTGTACCTCTACATGCGCCGATCCCTCCACAGGTTTGGAGGATCGAAGCTCTGATACCACTGTAATGATCCCAAGCCAAATTTTTTGCTTGGAATCACTAACTACCACTGATTTGTTGATGTGCAGGTGTTTATTGAGTTATTAAGTGCATACAAGATTCATCCAACACATGAAGATCACAATACATTCAAGATATAGAAGCACAAGCAAAGATCTGACCTTTTTATTATGAGCAATGCAGGATCAATACAAAGATGGCCGATCTGGCATAAACCTCAGATGGCCATACAAACAATAGGTACGAGCTGCTACAAAATGCTCCCGCCAATACAAAAGAAGCCTCAAAAGGCTGGATAAGTAATGAAGACTAGTACTAAGTAGATCTTAATGCCAAACCCTCCAGCTGAAGAGTGCCAAGCTCCAAGTGAAGACTGAAGCCCTCAATAATTCGGCCCTGATGGAAGAATGCTCCAAATGAGCCCAAACTTGGTCAGATAATAGATCAGGGCAGTGGGAACCTCCTCCTGAAGTTTCAAGCCCAACGTCCAAGGCCAACCTCTCCAACTGATGAATCTTCCAAGGGAGTTGCGCCCTCCTGAATCGCTGAAACCCTAGGCAACTCGTCCCTGAAGAAATAGACCTCCAAATGACGTGAAACTCTCCAAGAATATAGATTGGGCTATGAGAATCCCGTGGGAGAAGTTTCAGACTCAGATCCTAAGTGTAGCCTTCTAGATCTGAGTTTTTCTGAATCACAGGACGCCCCCCTTTGCGTCCAAGACGTCCCAATCTGCAGACAAATATATGATGATGATAACCCTTTAGAAAAGCCCTCAAACTGATGGTCTTGCCCCTGCAAACAAAACCCAAGTGTTGGAATGGCCCCAAGCCCTCTGGATAAGCTGGATCGAACCTCCCTCTAGATGATGGTGCGCCCTTGCTGGAATCACAAGAACAGTACAACCTGCTAACTTCTGAAGCGCTAGATGGAGATGGGCTGAGAATAGAATGGTGTGGAGGAGTCTTTCATCCCCGAGACCAAGCTGTGGAACAAGGTGAATGGATATTTCACCACTGAGTTGCTCACAAGGGTTTGTACAACAAAACCCCCAAACTGAATGCTCAAGAGCAATAGCAAACACTACCAAAACCAGAATGACTAATAGGTGCGCCCCAACCTCTTACTTATACTTTTTCTTCTAATTCTCTGTTGAGTTAGGTTAACTCCCAGGGTTAATCTTCTATTCCTCTGTTGAGTTATCTTTTACTTCTTTATCCCTTTCCTTTCTTAAGTCAACTTAAAAATATAACGTTAGCCTTGTTGACTTCCCCCCTCAGTGTGAGACTATGACCTAGTGGGGGTGCCCAGGCCACTAAGTCTCCTCATCACCTCTCTAAGAGGTGGGGGACATTACACATCAAGTTTCATCCCTCTTGGAAATCTTATCGAGCGTAAGCCATATGTGAAATGTACTTTATGACAACAGTAATTACAATAGTAAACCTGCCCTATTTTTTTCAAGGTCAATTTTAAAACCCTTAACAATTTAAGCCTTAATTTATGTCATATCAGCAAGACATAGAAGTGCTGGAAATTACCAAATCATGAAGGTAATGATAGCTGAAAATAAATTTGCAATAAGACAATTCTGGATAGCTGAAAATTTCATATATATATATATATACAAGAGATGAAGTTAAAGTACATAGTCTTAGCTTATACAATTTGGTTCAACCCTCCAAGCTCACCAAAACCCTAGCTAGGGAAAACCAAGAAAACCTTAGCTCCACCAAAGATTCTCCACAATCTAGCATCAACACTAGCAAGCCTCCTTGACAAGATGCCTTTTCTTATCTTCTTCATCAAGTATAGCCTTAGGGTTTATCACCAAACCCTAACCCCTCACCTCCTTAAGGTAGAAACCCTAACCCTAGAAATATCCAAGAATCCTCCTAGAAACCCTGGCACTCTAAAACATGAGAGATGATACAATGAAGAATGCACTTGAGACAAAGACTAGTGCACAACACTCCTCACATCTCTAACACAAGAATATGATGAATAGAATGAATGAAGGGACTCTCTCCTTCCTCTATTTATATGAGAGGTATGGAGGGCCAACAAGATAAAATGGGCCTAAATCTCAACAATCAACCTACAAAACACAAGTAGGCCCACACATGTGAAGTGATGCACTCCAAGGGTACACATGTCAAGCTCCAAGGTGATGTTGTACAAAAACAAAGCTCCAATGCAATGGTGCTCCATGAGATGTGTCCAATGCTCCTGCTACAAGCCTCCACAGACTCCAAAGTTTCTCCTAGGCGACATGGTCCACTGGAATGACTCTACTTGCATGAATACTGTCGTAACCCAACATCATTAAGTCAACTCCATTCTTCCATTCAAGCATCCAAGCCACCCCATGCTGTCTAGTACTCAACACCCTCCTTTAGAATTCCAAATGCTTCTCCAATGCAAGGCATCCATTCAAGCAAGCAACCAATCTACATATGGCCATCATGAAGAGTGTCCCAAGCTATTTGAATATGTCCGATTCTCCAAGGAAGAATGTCATGCAAGTATGCAACTAAGGTCAAGTAAACAATGAGTAAGCCGCCTTGTATGTGCAAGTACATCGTGGACCATCCAAGGGATAATCATACACCATGTAACCAAAATCTCATGAAGCACCCCCAAACATGGTGTAAATACATTCGGAGTAATCCTAGAAGCTAACAAGACAGGCATGAATCATGCCCCTCTACCTCTACTTTTATTTTCAATTATGATGCTAATGTGGAGCTAGGGCCTCATTCCTCTTAGGTTTTTTCACTTCTATTTTGCCTAGGTCATGCTCCTCTCTCTTTTATTATCATTTGTATCTTTTTTATTTTGATAATATTTTAGCATATTTTGAGCTTGTTAGTAGTTGGAAAAACTTCTCAGAGGCTTTCTCTAGGTCAGTACCAGTGGAGAAAAAGGTTTCCATGGAGTCAGTTGGAGCCTTTGTTGCATGCCCAAGGATTGATGGGGAATGGGCATCAGTGCTACCTGCATGTAGGCGCAATTTCTATGTCCCAAGTGGGTTATCTGAGCTGTGGAAGGACAAGAAGCATAGAAGATTCTGCTTAGGAATTACATTACCTTAGGCGTCCCCATGGCTAGCAGTGTGGAGCTACCTAAACTTCAAACGTTGCTTTTTACCCGTGCTCTAGTTATCAAAAGGGATCTTAAGCCTAAACTATTTTGGAAGAGTGGCTCTATGTGTTCTAACCTTTCTTTTAATGACCACTTTCTTTGGTGGTTGTCAGCTGTTCTTTTTGAAGGGTGACCCTTGGTTGAATATCCATGGTTCTCGAGCAAGAGGCTATTTCGAAAAGGGATTAAAACAATTAGGGATTTGTTTGACTCTCAAACAAGAGAATGGAAGGAATGACTAATTCTTGGGGTCGAGTTTAACCTAGCAAACCCATATATTCTAATCATTGACAAAATTCAGAGTCTCATTTCAAATAATCTCTTCCTTAACCTTGGGAGAGATTGGAGGTAGAACTAGATAAAGGACTTCAAGAAGTATAGGCCAATTGATGGCTATTGTTGGTAGGCCACGTAGGTGGTGCTTGATGCAAGGATAAATAAGATATGGACTCTAGAGATTCAAATCTAAACAAAAAACTTGGTTTTACATACCTAAAGCCATTTTGAAAGCTATCTTGGAGCCTAAAGGGGCTTGCTTTGCATGGTCTATGGTGCTTGGTGGCTTGGCTCTTGGACAATGATTGAAATACTTGGGTGTGCCTGAGCCCATATGCCCCATATGTGGAAAGAATGAAATTGTTAAGTCCCTTTTTTGATTCTGTAACTTTGCGAAGGCAACCTGGGATTGAACCTCTAGATTTTGCAATTAGTTTCTTTTGTGTCCCATTTCTTCGAAAGAAACCCTTCTAGGAGACAAACTCTCTTGGGTCGTTGAGTTCAACATAGCATGGTATATGATTAGAGCAGACATTTTGTATCGCATGAAAAGAAGAAATAAATGCTTGTTCAAGAATGTGCAACATTGCAATTATTTCACCTGGCATGATGCCTCCTTAATATGTGCCCCATTGCACTTGCAGTTCTAGATGCAAGTGGTCAAGGTGGAGATGGAGGTGGCACATCTACACCAAGTTTTAGACTTCTAGGTTGGACTCCGTTGGAGTGCCATGTACTGTGAGTAGAGACCCCCCTGTGATTCACTCTCAATTCGCTCAGTGTAGTCTTGAGAATTTGTTGCTAGTCGCCTTTGACACAATGTTGGCTGTGGTAATTGTGAGTGTCAGGAGTTAGGTAGAAGCTGGCCTTTGCCCAGTGTTCCTAAAGTACCTCAGTTTGACAAGTTTCTTAGTGTATCTTTGGCCATATCTGAACTATAGTGGCCTGCAAAGCTTGAGCAGGGCAATGATGGATGGGAGTCGATCTAGGATGATCTTGGGCATGCAGCCGAAGGATAGGGGCTGACCTCTAATGATAGAGACCCTCCTCTTGAAGCAGGTACTATCCCCAAAGCTGCTTGATATGAAACTGGGAGTTGGCTAGTTGGTTGAGTTACCTTTTGAACTTTTGTTTTAGATATTTGTTTTTTTAGCATATCTGCCTTAATGGTGAACCTTTATTTTTGCCCCTATGTGGCACCTTTTTGATCAATTATCAGCATTACACTCGTGGAGGCAGTGTATGTGGCCCTTTTTGTATAAAATGAATGTCCTATTTTTTTTATATTAATCGAATAGAGAAGCATTTCATTCAATAAAAATATTGTTTAGAAATAAGTCTGGGGAATGAAGAGACCCCATGCCCTATATACTTTGGATTAGATACACTCTTGCTACTGTTCAAGGGGACTAAACTTTCACAAGCTCCATTTTAAGTGTTAAGCTATCTATATCTAATATGGATTTCTTGCAGTCTTCATTGCATACTGGTAATTGTGTATTCCTCTACATTGATTAACATTTCAATTTTTAACCTTGTGTTTTCTCTAGAAAGGTTTATTCTTCCTGATCCTAGGAATTGAGACGAATATCAAAATGTGGTTGGGAAAGCCTCCACTCTGAAGATAACAATATCTTTATAATTTTAATTGATTTATCTAAATAAAAAATTCTCTCTATTAATTTTGAAATGCTTTGATTGTGGGTTTCTTAATTTAATTTGGTCAATGATTGTGCTTTTTGTAGAAGTATTTTCTTTTAATTGTAGTTTTTTTACTATTATGACAGTCTCTTTCCTGTATTTGGAAGTTTGTGAAGAACATGTGGATTACTTGAACATCATTTTCACGTATCCTTATTTAGTGGCTGAACTCTCTGCATGACTGATCTTTTTTCACAGATCAAGGCGAATGCTGTGCGGGCTCTGGGAAACCTTTCAAGATTTGTCAAGTTTATTGATGGTAACCCCATTGATTCTCTTAGTGATTCCTGCAGTAAGATCTCCTTGAAATCCGAGTTGAAGCGTGAGACAAAGAGAGAAGCAAAACCTTCTACAAGTTCACCCTGGTTGGAGAGGATGGTGCAATCTTTTGTTTCCTGTGTGACTACTGGAAATGTTAAGGTGTTATTTCAAAATGTCATTTTATGCAAGCCTTAATTTTCTGCAGACTTTTTTCTCACATAGAATTTACGTTAACGGGTTTCAAAATCAATTCCTGTCTTTTGGCAGGTTCAGTGGAATGTGTGTCATGCTTTGCAAAATCTCTTCTTGAACGAGTCTATTAGGTTGCAGTATATGACATGGTGAGGCCTTGCATGCAGCTATATCTAAAGAATTTCAAATTCTTCAAATTTCTTGCTTATTCAAAGTTTTATGTGCTCTTTAGTGATATTTTAATCCTCTTTCAGCCGTTATTTATGAATGACCGAATGAAGTTCTTACGAGTTCTTCATGTTTACTTTTAGGGCACCTTCGGTTTATAGTATTCTTCTTCTACTGCTTCGTGATTCATCAAATTTTAAGATCCGCATACATGCAGCATCAGCATTGGCTGTACCATCAACACGGGAAGGCAAGAAGTTTACTGCAGTAAATACATAATTGTTTCTATTTCTTGTTCTCTAATTATATTGGTCCTCATTTTTTATGGTTTTCTCCTTTACTTTTGAATTCCATTTTTCTTAAGAAATGCTTTTCCTTGGCATTTGTCTTTTACAAAATTTTTAGGTTTTGGATACAACGTACTTGACAAAGGAACATTCCGCCTAATCCACACCTTGGGTCATGTGGAAGAAATATTGAATCCACTGGGTGTGGCCTTGGGGGCAAGTCTCGAGTTGGGTAGCTGTCACTTGACACTCGACTCCTCTGTCTAGGCTAACTCCTAGCGGAGCCAAGGGGGGTAGTCCCTAATAAAAGAATCTAAGGCTTGATTAAACTAAGCACAATATAATTCTATTAGTTAATATGAAGCAAAAGTAAATACAACTAGTCTTGCAACATATGATGACACAATAAGAAGATTGCTTAAGCCAGTGATATCAAATAACTGAGATACTTCAAGGGAAATGATAATAACCAATTGATAATACTTGTTAGTAAATGCGAGTATTTGAAAAGGAAATGAAAGCGCTTGATAATAAGTAAAATGAAATAAGTAGACCAGTGCCAATACTGTAAAATGTTGCTGCGAGATGTGTTGCAATGCTCTTGGTAAGTTTTATTAATTAGGGGTTTCACTTGGATTTAGA
Source organism: Picea engelmannii (assembly GCA_009831015.1). NCBI lineage: Eukaryota > Viridiplantae > Streptophyta > Pinopsida > Pinales > Pinaceae > Picea > Picea engelmannii. Next base: position 82,961 of record ML829685.1, read on the forward strand.
TAAATTAAGTGCAATGGATCAATAATGCGAGTCCACTCGTGAGTGCAAGATTGTAAGTGTGAAAAGTAAAATCTAAGCTATGATTTGGCCCTTTAACAATTATCCATCGAATGGGTACTGTTGCCGCCTTTATACACACCTCGGGTAGTGTGGAAGAAATCTTCAATCCACTGGGTGTGTCCTTGGGAGCAAGTCTCGAGTCAAGGTGCTATCACCAGATCCTCAACTCTTTCGTCTAGGCCAACTCCTAGCGAAGCCAAGGGGGTTAGTCCCTAAAAAATAACTAAGGCTTGAACTAAGCTAAGTACAAAATGAAATCTAGGAGTTTTTTAAAGCAAGAGCAAGATACAAATATATCTACACTAGCATCATATATGAAACACAAAGGAAATTGCTTATGATAAAGATACAAAGCATGAAAGTACTTGCATATAAAGATACACTATGGAAAATAGCTACAAGTGCTTCAATCAAAAGGATAAGCAATATATAAAGACCAGTGCCAAATGTAAAGATGTTGCAAGATAAGTGAAAATGTTGTTGTATGAGTATTGTTGCAAGTGCTCTTGACAAATTTTATTATTAAAGGTAAGTTGTTTAGTTTGTAGGTTTATTGTGAAGTGGTTGTTGTAAGTGCAAGCAAACTTATGAATGTGAAATGTGTGCAAGTGATAAAAATAAAGGAAATCTAATCTAGATGTGGCCCTTTAGAGGCTATCCCTCAAATTGGATACAAAGAACTATGCCAGAGGTCCAACGGGGAGAGTATCCCCCTGAATTCAAACGCAAGTTCAGTACAATTAACAAATACAAATAGTAATGCCGGAAGTCCTACACGGGGAGAACCTAGATCTCATGGAGTATGCCGTCTAACTTCACACACAAGCTCTATGCAATGTTCCAATTTAAACATTAGCAACTATTGGATTTTCCTAGTTAAGACTAAATCCGCACTAGCCAGTCCCTGTTCTGCATGAAACTGTACTCCAGAGATCAAGCCAAAGCTCACAGAGGAGGGGTCAGGAACATATTGAGGGAAGCTGAGGGGATGGTTTATTTCCAACTTGAAATTACAGAAAAGCAAATTGCAAAAATTGAAACTAGACTAGAAATCGAAATTTATTGTACAAATTGAAATCTAAACTAAGCTAATCTATAAAAATGAAATCTAAACTAACTGTTTTGCGGTGCTGTGATTGATTTTATCACTGATTTTTATCTTTTTAAATTAGTGAAATTGGAAGCATAAACAAAAAAGGAAAATTTGTCAATCACACAAAAGGACACCAATCCCCCGGGGGGGATAAAGACTGGGCATTGTGTATCTCACTGATTTTATTAATCTCGATTACAATCTTTTTGGGAAATGCTTGTGGTCCCTTATATGGAACAAGACCACTAAGCTTTCAAGTTTTCAGAGGTCCCGGATGGTCCAAATCCGCCAAAATTCGTCAGAATCTCCCCTTGGTTGTGTGCAAACCTGCAAAAAACAGCAAGCTATTGGGGGAAAAAGATGCCCAAAAATGTTTTGGAGAACCCTGCAAAATATGCTAGATGATATACAAAATTTGTGCAAAACATTTCTAAGTAAAACCTACACTAAATTAGCCAAAGTGAGCCTAATAAAGCAAGAAGAAGGGGAGCCTTCTTAATGATATTGTTTGCTGTCCTAAAATAGTAAATACAATATCACTAAGTTTGCCCAAATGATCTTTAAAGCACTCTAAAAAATTTCTACCTTCTAGCCTTTAAATTTCTCTTTTTAAAACTAGCTAAATGATAGATTGTGCAAGCTAGATCTATTAAAGAATAAGACTTTATGAAATGAGATATAATCTACTTAATTTTAACATGCAAAGGGAAAGATTCTTTAGATCTAACTTGAAATACAAATTTGATCTTGCATGTATTGAAAGTAACCAAAGAAAGATTGTTTAGAAAGTTTGAGGATGAGAGAGGAAGGATTTGCTCAAGACTTGAATCCTTGGGCTATGGGGTCCTTTGAGAAATGGTTGAGGGATTCTTTCTCCACAAAGACCTTGAAGGTGAGTGAAGAGTTGAACTCCAAGGCGTCACCTCTTCAAGTTTGAGAACTTGTAAGCTAAAACAATTCTTGCCAAAATGTTTGTTAAACATATAATTTCCCTACAATTGAAAGTTAGAAAGCATGCATATTAACTTAAATAGACATGAAATCTAATTTCTCAAATGTAAAGGTCAATAAGACAATACATAAACAAACTAGTTTAAATAAGTCTTACATCCAAAGGATATGCTAATACATAAGAAAAACAAGAGAGCTAATCTACAATTATCTCAATCACAACATAAGCAATGAGCATCCACACAATGAAAACCACCCACAATGGACCTCCAAAGTCTTTCTTTATTCAATCTTGAGAGAATTTACAAAATAGCAACATTACAATTCAAGTATACTTTCCCCAAGCTCTAACTAGCTTGAATGAGGAGGGGCGATTTGATTAAATAGCCCAAAGGGCGTGAATCCTGTTAATGTTTAAGCCATTATTATAGTTCTTTGCATTTCAATAGATAACAATAGCATAAGATAGAATCACTGAGAAATACACAATCATAAGAGACACATCATTTATCCTGGGAAACCCTCATGGGGAAGAAAACCCAACAAAACTTCCTTATTATAGATAGCCAATACAATGCCAAGAGATAACTCAAACAAATACATAAAGTCCTCTCCCAAAGATGCGCCTCTCTCTCTCTCTCTTCTCCAACTGCAGCTCCGAAACTTGTCTCTCAAATGAACAAGTGAGCGTGTGTCTAAGTGAGGCGCTAGCCTCCTTATTTATACAAGTCTGGCACGTGTGGAAGTGTCTCTTCATTGGCAGGGCCGACTTCTCAATCTGGGTGGTTATAACCACCTTTAATATATTTTGGGGCCTATTTAATATATTCTGGGGCTGACTTCTTATTCTGCCTATTACAATTACATTTTGACCAATCCGCAAAAGGGGATTTGGTACTTTACAATAGCCGACATGATCAATCCGCAATGGGGATTGATCCAATGAATAATATATCAAATAATAATCAGAATACACTTTGCAGTTACATTATTTCAACACTCCCCCTTAACAAGAAGGGTATTCTTCAACATCATCAGGCGAGAGAGAGGCCTTTATTATCAATAGCATCAGGAGGACAACATCATCAATATCATCTTGGAACACTGACTGGCATCTCTATAAGTCATCAAAATTTTTCTTCATTGGCAGCATCGTCATTCTCAAAGGAATGCAATCATCATCTGCATCAATATGGATTAGTATAAAACTAATACATCATCATCACAACACGAGGTTGGCTCATCATCATAATACTGGACTGGCTTTACGTCACAGCTGTTAGGCTGGAAGCACAATGCTTGTCTTGCTTTACGTTACAACTATCAAGCTGGAAGCAAGATACTAGACTGGCTTTACGTCACAACTATCAAGCCAGAAGCACAGTGCTAGTCTCATCTCATCGTCTTGCTTTATGTCACAACTATCAAGCTGGAATCAAGATACTAGACTGGCTTTACGTCACAGCTATCAAGCCGGAAGCACAGTACTAGTCTCATCTCATCGTCTTGCTTTACGTCATAACAATCAAGCTGGAAGCAAGATACTAGACTGGCTTTACGTCACAACTATCAAGCTGGAAGCACAGTACTAGTCTCATCTTATCGTCTTGTTTTACGTCACAACAATCAAGCTGGAAGCAAGATACTAAACTGGCTTTACGTTATAGCTATCAAGCCGGAAGCACAGTCCTAGTCACATCTCATCTCATCACTGCTCCCCCTTTTGAGGAAGGTCCTTTCGGACTATACGAAGCTTATCTTGAAAGTGCTCAATCTTTACACGAGATAGAGGCTTGGTCAACACATCGACAACCTGTTCATCCGTGCTAACGTATTGGAGCTTTATGGCTCCTTTTTGCACCATGTTACGGATGTAGTGATATCGGATCTCTATGTGCTTTGACCTGTTATGGAATACATGATTCTCTGTCATCTTTATGCTATGTTACCGGATTCGCCCGGTCTGAACGCTGGATCCGCGGATCCGCGTTTCAGATCCGGATCCGGATCCGGATCCGCTCGGAAACGCAAAAAAAACGCCACCTGCCGATTCTGCTGAAACTGGAAACGGATCCTGCAAGAAGGAGACGGATCCCAA